>JAYMFT010178866.1:0-26045 GCA_038088735.1 Panulirus argus
GAGAGAGAGAGAGAGAGAGAGAGAGAGAGAGAGAGTGTTGATGAGATGGCCTTGATGAGGGCATTCAGTTGCCCGTGCCGTCTCAGCTATCATTTAAAAAAAAAATACTTTTCATCCTGTTTTTTAAGACTTGTATAACGATGCTAATGACTCTTAATCTTAGGAGATTAATTATATGTTACATCACACGAACAATTGATACTAATAAACTGTGGTCTAGTCTTTACCCATGAAAGAGCCTGAACGGAGTAAATAAAGGACATAAACACTCTGGATGCGACTGATTAATAATCCCCTACTACCTACGTTATAAACGTTACTACCTAGTTGTAGACTTCACTAGCTACGTCATAGACGTAACTACCTACATTGCAAACCATACTACCTACACTATAGACGTGGGTATAGAAAATCCTCAAGAACTCAAGAACTTTAGGGCTTACAAAACGATCACCCTCCATAAAACGTCTCTCACTTCACTGACACAAATACTCAGACATTATTGCTCAAGGGATTCAAATCAAATCGTTATGGATTCCCTCACATATAGGCCTCCGTGAGCATGACATAGCTGATGCTTTAGCCAAACTTGCTCTTAGTAAAGGTGATGTTGAAAACAACATTGGGCTGTCAGTTAGAAGCCTTAAAACTGCAATTAGAAAGGAACTAACTGATCTCTTTGAAACACGAGGTAGAGTTCATACAAACACAAGTAGAAACAATTTTTCATCACACTGAAATGCGTAAAGTGAAACATGTATATGGAGAAAATAATAAGATCAGCAGATTACATGATGTTATAATTGCTAGATTAATGCTAGGATATAGGTACTACTGGCGCTTTGGCCTATCTGGAGATGTTAATCGTGTAAATTGTAAAGTTTTAGTCAAAGATTTGGACACAAACTAGAACACCATGTCTCAGAATGTGAAAAAATATAGAGCCGTTTAGGGATAGATCTAAACAAACCCTGCAAGAAATGTCACAACACCTTATTATTAAAAACAAGATACCTGAAATTTTAAGTTTATATCCACTTTTTGCATCTAGTAGGTAGAACTCACCATATGAAACTATGTAACTATGTAATGCATGTAATATCAACCCACTGGGGTCTGACTAAAACCCTTTGTGACCCCTGTAATCCTTTTGCGCTACCGCTCACAGGATGAGCATGGGGTGCACAATAAATTTGCCTGGTTTCCCGGCACAAATCAATCTGTGCGTGCCACCAGGGCGGAGCCAGCAGGATACCCTGCAAATCCATCAGGGGAAGAGTCAGTAGGAAGCTATGCACGTGCCTCCAGGGGCGGAGCCTGAAGGAAGCCCTGCACGTGCCACCAGGGGAGGAGTCAGTAGGAAGCTCTCCACGTGCCACCACGGGCGGAGCCAGTAGAAAGCCTGCACGTGCCAGAAAGCTCACCTTGGCCAGTTGTTTATGAGGTCGAAGGGTTGGAATTTAAAGTATGGGGCGCAATGTATGATTAGCTGACTGGTGGTGTATCTGGCCGCCAGTGCCATGATTGGCCTGTTCTGTCATTCGTCTGCTCGAACCTGACGTGGGTCTCTGAGGGGCGAAGGGTCGCGTTAATGAGGAGAGACAGGAAGCTTGCCGCGTTAAGGGGCGGACCATCAAAGGGGACGGGTGGACGGCACTGACAGATAATGTAATGAATGGGGGGAAATAATGACTCATTATCCATTTCAAATCCCAGTCTTAATTAGTCTCACCAGAGAGTGATTGATGAGGGTGAGCAGCAGCAGGCCAGCGAGACTGAGTCCCAGTTGCAGAAGTAGTTGCCAGAGGGGGACGAATACGCTTGGGATGAGACCTGCCTCGGTCGGGGCGTGGAGGTTAGCAGGGGAGGCCGGGCGGCTGGGGTGTTGTGGGGGTGGCAGCAGTGGTGGGTGGCGGCTGACGCCATCGATTTCCACCTGCAACAGCACTTAAACAAGGTCTCCCATGGAGGCTTATACAACAGGATATATCAGTCTTGATTGAACCTGTTCTCTGAATCCTAGCTGTTGGGCCACTCAAAACATTACACATGCACTGAATCCCCCATCGGTGGAGACTTTTTTTTTTTCGTAACAAGCTGGGAAAGGAAGCGTAGTTTTTATATCATGAGAAGGGTGGTTTTAACGATCATTTCTTATAATCATTTACATCTGTGGTTGTGTATAGCGGTAGCTTTTGCAACGAAAGCCTCGCCCAGCAACAACGTATCCAGTAGGAGACTATAATCCACTGATCTCACAGTTGACTGAGCAAGATACACTGGTAATTGCAGTTTCCTCCACTTCCATACCATTGACTGTGAGTGTCCAATTTAGTGTGAGAATCTTGCTATTTGTGAGAATCTCATTTTCTGCGTGAGGGTTGTCTGGTGTGGGAAACAGTACAGTGAGGTGCGAAGTCCGTCACCAAGTGTAGGGTCGCTCCAGCGTACGATAAAGAGGTAAGACGGAGCTGGTCTGTATTCAGAAGAATACCATATAAGTTAATTTCTGTTACTTAGTACAGTTACTAACTGCTACAGAGGCCACATTGCGAGAGATAATGAGGCCACCTACTTCTACATCACCCGGAACACACACACACAAAGAAAAAACTGTACAACTGATCTTTAACTTCTAAAACATATTTCGCAGGATCAGTAGAATATAGTCAAGAAGCAGAAAATCTATTAATGTTATTTAACTTCGTTCTTCTTCATACAAGGCGAAGCCTCCACTTCACTGCCTCATATCGGTACAGGATCCTTGTCCAGTACACGAAAGTTGACATACGTTTCTACAGTAATATATGCGTTCCTTAATTGTTTCCTTATCACTTGGAGTTGATTCTTCCAGTGGGATTAGCGTCGCTAGTCTCACCTTCACATGTCAAATCCAACCATTTTGCCCAATGAAAGATGACTCCCAAATCATCCTCATGAGTAAGTAACACCTCACCTATATAAAGTTCGCTTGACTGCATCTGTCCATTTCCATCGCGGGTAACATTATCTTCTGAACTAACCTGACATCTGCCATACATGTATCTTGGACTTATCATTATAAAAAGGCTTTCATACATGCGTCTTTCTAGCGATTTCACCACGCTAGACATCTTTCCTATAATATCTTCAATTCTTTACTCTCTGTCTCAGCACCCCTGAACTTGCCTGATTTCGTGCTTCATGCATATCTACATACCCACATCATGTGGCATACATACTCACATAATCTCATCCAGCGGTACAAAGACATGCACCCCCACACCCTTTAGTATGTATATAGCAGCACACGCTCACCCGATGCGCCAGACACAATGCAGCGCCCAAGTTCTGAGGTATATAACAGCCTACATGCCCATGCCACGTGCCACAGCCATACATACCTGAACTACCACACCATGTGGTACTTGCAGCCACATATCTGGACCATGTAGGTCACACATCAAAAGGTTTTGATGTAGTCCCACACGAGAAGAGAGTATAGAATCTGGATTCCCAGGCAGATACAGGTATAAAAACTAAAATCTTTTGGTGAATCGAAGATTATCTGAGTGGGAGGGAACGGAGGACACAAGTTGAAGGTGCCTTTTGTAAGTTGGTTAGAGTGACCAGTGGCGTACCGCTGGGCTCTCTCTTACGGCCGCTGTTTACATGATTTGTGTAAATGACTTCCCAGAAGAAATGATAATGTAATATATTTTCATATTATGCTAAAATCAGGATATGTGTACGAAATGACCGGGATCGCATCTATTCACTCAGAGCAGACAGTCTCCAGAATTAGATAGATAACGTGGTTGAAAAAATTCAAATCCCACCAAAAGCAAAGTGAAGATGGGACACAGCGAGAGGAGGACCAGATATGATTGATCTGGCGGGAAATAAATTACATTGATCAATGTGTGAGAGGGAGATGGTTGTAGACATTGCACACATTCCTAACTAGAATCACATGAAAGGAAAGCTGGTAAGAAGCATCTTACCTTTATTCTGTTTGGTGGCCAACTTGCCATTGGCATAACATGCCTCAGTTAAGGCCATCTCTGGTGAAAGACGGAAGTAAGAGAAAGAGAAAAATATTTAATCATGGCTCCTCGAGTTGATAAATCTCAGTTAAATGTAAAAATGTTATAGGAGAAGCGAAAGACAAATAGAGGGATAGAATTCTGTGGCTTAGCTGTTGGAAGGAAGAAGTTACCATAACAGTCATTCCTCCTGTGGCCGGTCATCATACACATATTATGGGAAGCAGCAGCTAAACGTGTGCCTTAAGCCCAATCCTTGGTGGCAGGGACACATGCAAACAGCTTACGAGAGTATTGGCCGAAATAATACTTGTAGGTCAGGGAGAGGGCAGCAGCATGGTGGCGGACAGAAAGGAATGGTTGGAGAGAGGTGATGCCTGGAGAATTAATGAGGTGCAAGGCTTTTGTTTTCACTCTCGCTAATAGGAAGGTGGAGGATGAACCAACCGATCTATCAGTAGTAGTCAGGAAGAGCGAAGAAAACTCCATATAAATATGGAATTGGCTGCTCATAAGAAAAGAAATCACGGCACCTGTACAGTCACCAGCTTTTAGGAAGCAGACTGTAATGTGAACTTTGTGAGGTTTCTAGAGTAGAGTGGAGGATGTGGTGATGCCCAGTATGTTTATGTTGTTCACAAGGTTGAATCATGGTGCTCCGACAGTGAACAGGGGAAAACGAGTGACTGTTAGAAAAAGCTGTAGGGAGAAACTACATCTTCGCACTACTGAGTTTAACAATGTTCTGCCTCCCATTCTAAGATGCTGTACAGGTCCTGATTGTGAGACGAGATATGCTTCGTGCGAGAAATAGGAAGTGTTTGAATGAGGGAGGGAAAGTGAGATGGTGTGGAAGTGGAGTCATCAGTGTGAGAGTGAACCGGCAGAGAAGTTCAAGAGAGATCCTTATTTATGGAGAGGTGTAGAATTGGCGGTAGGATAAAACCCTGAGGAACACCGGTGATATAGGATAAGAAATAGAGGTCGCAGTATCATGTGCAACTGCAATGGCATGGCTTGAGAGGGACAGAGAAAAGCACTACTGCAAAAGTGTGGGTAGGGAGGAAACTATGCTTTAGAAAACAGAGATGCAGAAAAAAAAGGAAATCTTCAAAGCAAAGACAGATGCCACATATGATTTGGAGATGTCTAGGGCTACGACATTTCACCAGAATCCCTGAGGGAGGACTAGTGGTTAGTGATATAGAAGGAATCACTTGCTGCTGCGAAAGGCATTTGGTAATCATCAAGAAGGGAATGGGATATATATAAGTGTTTAAAAAGGTGAGTGCTAAAGAGACTTTCAAAGAAATTGGAAACAGTGGCAGTGAGAATAATGGACCGATACTTGGAAGGGTTAGAAATGCTTATTCGTTGATATCAAAATTACATAGAAGCCCATTAATATGTTCAGTAAGATATTTACAGCGTAATTTAGGCCTGAATTGGAGTATATATCTCAAGATACGTCAGCACACTTAAAGGTAACTAAGATAGCCCCTGACGTGAGCAAGGCGAGATACAGGGAGAGTTTAGCAGCTATGAATTTGTCTACAGTCGATGAAAAAAGAAAGAGTGAAGACAGGATCTCAACTTTCGGGCTTCTGAATTAAACTGACAGCGTCAGGAATGAACATTGTTTTGAATGCATCAGACAAAGGACAACGAGACGTCAGAGCAAGAAACTAAGCAACAAACACTCTGGATAATATGTGAAGTACTTATTCGGTAGTGATATGATGACTGAATGCAATGATTTAGGTGAACAACTGTTGAATGCTAACTGTATATAGAATATAGAAGGAAAATGTGATTGCGAAGAAAGTTCAAGAGCTGGAGCTCCACGGGTATAGAACTCTCTCCCCGTACAGCATTATTAGGTTCAAAATATTAGACATGCACACTCACGCACTGTGGTACATAATTTTGCACGTTCGTACAATGCACTGTACATTTCTGCAATCCCATACCTTGTAATGACACACCTGCACACCCACACCATGCGGCATGCGCATTACGCTGCTCACGCCCTGTGATTCAGTGAGCAATACACCCATACCTTGCGCAAACGTACACTCTGTGACACATATCCATTCACCCATACTGCGCGGTGTACATATATTGGCAGCCCACACATGCAGCTGACACCCCGCCACGCCCTACCGTCCATCCAGTACACCCACCTGTGCTGGTCCCCTCGCCTCACTCCATCTTCCAGCTCCAACAGGTCTTCACGGTCACACCTCACGCCTACACACATCCCACATGCGCCGCGTGCCCACGTCTTCCCAGAATTATCGTTCACTCCTCCTGGTGACATTTCACGCCAACGTATCGCGTCCACACGCCATACTTCCGTTCACGTCTCAAACTCCCATTTGACGTTCAGTATTTCCCATCCACATCTCCCACTTACATCCGACATCTGCTTCTTCCGCATAAATGTCCTATCCCAGTTTTCATCCCTGCACCACTCACCCGTATTTCAAGCCTACCGCGTAGCCTGCATCTCCCACCCTTATCTCTCTCGCACATCTCACGCCTTCCTTCTGTTATTTTCCTTCAGGACGACAGTAACTGCGGCCTACCTCTCTGGTGAAGTTTCGTTCATATATCGCCCCCCCCCCCCCTCCTCCTCCTCCTCCTCCTCCTCCTCCTCCTCCTCCCATTGTGATGCCTCTCTATACAGCTTCACTTACCCTTTGCTGGATATCCTGATGACTGTGGCATTACCATGTATTCGCCTGAATGTTTTGTTTTTTTTAATCACATATATGTTAGAAACAAGAGATTCATTACCCAGTCAACTGGTCCATATCAATTACAGAAAACGGTGACTTAGTTCAAGTCAACGAAGCCATGGCAAAGATCGTAGATGACTTTCTTGTATTTGTATTTACAATCGAAGACACAACCCATGTCCCGAATCCAGTTTCATTCATAAGAGTGGAGAAAGTTCTGCAACAAATTATAAAAGCTGAAGATATACTATCAGCAATAAACGGAATAAAAGTCAATAGAACGGCAAGCATTGATAAGGTTTATCCGAGGACAATAAAGGAGGCGAAAATTGAGATAGAGAAGCCCTTGATTGCCCTTTTCAATAAGCCACTGGCTACTGGAATAGTTCCAGATGAAAGGAAGTTTGACGGCGTAACAGCAATGATCAAAAAGGGCAATAAGTCACTGCCCGGAAGTTATCGTCCAGTCAGCTTACGTCTGTAGTTGGAAAACCTATGCCAGACAGAACTGTAAACCGTTAGGAGGACCACCACTTATCAAATGGTCCTCGGTATGGCTTTCAACTTAATCGCTTGTTTGACAAACCTGCTTGATTTCTTTTATGGTATAATGAACATGTAAGACGAAAGCAAAGCGTTTGGTGTCATCTGTCTAGATTTTCAAAAAGCATTCGACAAGGTTCTGCGTGAAAAGTTACCAAAGGAAATCAAGTCACATGGCACTGATGGGACTGTACTTCGGCGGATAGGAAATGAGATGACTGGCCGCAAACAGAGAGTTGTGATTAATGGTCAAGCCTCAGAATGGTTAGATGTAACAAGTGATATGCCACAAGGATCGGACTTGGGACTGTTTCTCTCTATCATATTTACTAATGATAATAATAATGGGCTGCATTGCGAGATGTCGAAATTCGCTGATGATACAAAGCGGGGAAATAAATCTACAGACGAAGATGGACGTCAAACTGACATAGGCAAACTGATGGACTGGGCTCATAGGTTGCAAATGAATTATAATATCCATAAGTGTAAAGTTTTACTTATAACGATAGAGAAAACGAACTGCAAAAGGTAAATAAGGAAAAAGATTTGGGCGTAATAAGCTCTAGTAACCTAAATCCAAAGCTGTGCACAAAAACAGTGAATAGAACAAGCAAAATTCTTGGATTCATAGGTAGGGCCTTGGAATTTAAGTCCTGGGAAATCATCCTTTCTCTTTAGAATTCATTGGTTCGTCCTCAGGCTGAGAAGCAGATCCTAAAAGAGCCGATTAAACAATTTGAATCTAATTATCTTGGATAAGACGTAAAAGTGTTCAGAATTATCGAATGCTTTGATAATCAAGCTACTTAACACTTGATTCGTCTGATGTCACTCGTAGTAATGGATACAGACTTGTGGGCAAACGATTTACCACGAATGATGCGAAGTGCTTTTTCTTAAGCAGGTTTGTTAACATATGGAATGATTTACCAGTTATAGCGGTTAAAAACAGTACTATAGATACGGTTAAGAATAGACGTGATAAATATTTCGCAAGTCCACGACTTGCATTGCTTGCATCTCCTTGGTCACATTCACAGTTTGCAGGTTAATGTCTTTGAATTATGTGCATGCATTCCAACTATTTACCACATTAATCTGTGAGTTTCTGATATCTTCCACTATCACAAACAGCCTCGTTAGAACCCAATGGTCTGTCGCTGTTTGAATCCCTTTATATTTCGTCCTCAGGCATTTCAGTTCTGGCTCATCCACCCTCTGCCTTTCCTTTGTGTTTAGGACCCAAGACTCGCATGCACACAACACTATCAGAACAACCATAGCTATAGAAATACCCACCTTTGCCCTTACAGACTAAATTTTCTTTCCACACTCTTCTTAACGCACCCAAGACCTGCACCCCCTCTTCCACCCTGTGACTCATTTCAGACGCCAGGGTTCCATCCGCTGACACTTCCATTCCCAAACATCTAGTCCCTTGTATTCCCAATACATTTTAAGCTCAGCACTGCTTTCACTACCGTCTCTCTTTTCACCATCTCATTTGCTTTGATGTGAATGTTATCCAGTCCCGAACACACAACATCCGCCCCTCTCATGTTACCCAGTCCTGAACGCACAGCATCCGCCCCTCTCATTTAACACATTCAGCGGTCCTTGAAAATTTTTTCTTTCTTTTATAACCACACCCCCCGCTCTCTCTCTCTCTCTCTCTCTCTCTCTCTCTCTCTCTCTCTCTCTCTCTCTCTCTCTCTCTCCTCAATGTTCGCCTCACTATATGAATCTCCTTCCAAAACTTATTTGTATTCTTTGAAGTTCATCGTTGCTCCTCTTCTCATCTCTCACGGTTCTGATCTCCCGCTGCTTTCTGTTGAATCCCTCCCATTCATTCGCATTGCTTCTCAGTAGATACCGTTCACATATCTCCTCCTTCTCTTTTGACAGCAGTTTAACCTTCTCATATCACCTCTTATACTGTCATCCCTCATAATTCCACTTTCCACATGCCTCACACCTCACGAACTAAAGCACAGTTTTGGCTTTTTTCTTTCTTCGTAACTCCCACTCATCTAGTTTCCTTTACTGTGACGCTATGCAGGTATTTCCTTAACCTTTCCTGGTATCTCTGCAAATAGGCCACTTTTCCAAGTTGCCTCACTTCCACTATTTCTTTAGCTCGTTTGTCATTAACTGTTTTCCTGAAATCACCCCCAACTCTCACACTCTTTTCCACCAAGCAGTGATCACACATTCTGTTTCAGCACGTTTACATCCAATAATGTCCTCTTCGCTCACCCGTCAATTAGTACGTAATCTATTAGCGCCCACTGAACCCCAACCCTATTCACGTACGTATGCTTACACATACACCTTTTCGTAAACCAAGTATTCCTGATCACCGTTCCTCCTTTTCGACAAACAGCAAACTTCCCCATTCTCGTTTCTATCAGAGACGCCATGCCTCCAAATTATACTGCCAGCTACCTCAGCACTTACATGCAAATTCCCTGGCAGTAAGATTCGATCCTTTGCATTGGATGTTCGAAAGCATTCCCTCACCTTCTTCCAAAATGCGTACGTAAATAATGTAAGATAATGAACAGAAATTTTTTTTTCTGTGTATGGCGTTTGACACCGTTGATCGGGTGTGCAGCGAGATGGAGCAGGAAGAGGTTGACGGCCTCAGGAGTGACAAACAACACGTGCACGAGCATTACAGGTTATGTGACCGTGACTCTGGGAGCCTGACACCAGCCGGGGAGCGGCCATGCCTCACCACCCTCTAAAATTGAGAGTTTCTGTGATGACGGGGGAAGGTGGCAGGATTGAATACGGTTCCTGGTCGGCTGGAATTTACTGACGAAGGTGAGTAAACAGATGGCAGGATGGCACGTACGTCTGGCTCGCGAATGCAGGTGGTCGACGAGGAGGAATGGCTGTGCATGTGTGACGACTGTTCGGGTTGCTGTGTGGTCATAGACTGCGGACAACAAGTACGGCAATTAGCTGTGGGTGGGGTGTGGTGGGCGGTAACACTGCTGGGTCGTGGCAACGGAGATGTAGTGGGCGGTAATTGGGCGGGGTTGCAGCCACGGGGGTGTGTTGGGTGGTGATGGAGCGGGATCATGGTAACGGGGTGGGGTGTGATGTTGCTAATAGGGCGGGGTCACGGCATTGAGGGCGTCTTAGGTGGTAACAGGGAGGATTTGCGGAACCTGGGCGTGGTGGGCGGCATCGGTGGAGTGTAGTCAGGGGCGGGGCGGGCATTATAGGCAGGAGGATGAAGAAGTTGGTAAGCCATATGTGGGCCGCTGTGGGTAATGCCACAACTTCTTAACTCATTCATAGTGTCACGGACGGCACTTAACCTCGGCTCGCCCTTCACATTACCCGTTTATTCTGCCGCTCCTAAAGCCTGACTTGGCCTCCTGGGAAGCACCTTCTTCGAGGCTTCTGTCACTGAGCTGTGGTACATTTACTTGTATCACTACGACCTTTTTTACGGTTAACTTACAATACGGCGGAGTCTTTAGGTGTTGTATGTGGCTGTATTGACGTAGTTTGTATTGAAGATATCACGTTGTAGTAAAGAAGATAAACAGAAACGATAAGTGATTACCACCGTAACTCTTTGAGTCTGCCTTTGAGTTATTCCATCACTGTAGTCGGAAAGAGCAAATATTCTATATACATATTTTCCCTCTTTGACTCGGTAGGACTCCCCTTATAAACATACGTAACACTTTCCGCCCAGGAAGAAACACATAAATCACCATCCCAAGGGTACCTTCCGAAATGTTCAGTGGAGGATGACTGGGACCGATATAAATGTAAAAAGTTTTTGCGAACCGAACTGACACAGGCGTTGTTTGAATAGGCTTACGAGACTGGTCAGTGGAAGCTGTGTAAGCCACCTCTTCCAGTGTGTAGAAAAAGACAAAGACTAGAATAATTCAGAAGCTCTGTAGCAACAGTCTTGTGTCTAAGTAACTCAGTCTTTACCAAATTCCAGTAACATGGGATTAGTTGAACGCATACAGCGTCACGCAACTTTCACATGATATTTTCAAGTTATTGTACAACTATGCAAAGACGTCTCGTCTGACACCTCTAGAAAGCTTCATATTTTTACCATCTCCATTGTGAGTTGATTCGTCATGTGAGCCTTACTTTCCATTCATTCGTTTGCCGACGAAACGACTGGACTTGACACGATCAACAGTCATCACCATGCACACAATACCCGTCATCCAGGGGAACTCACTCACCAAGACTGTCCATATCTTGCCTTCTTGCCATGAGCGGTGCTACAATAGTCCCACTTGAACACAACCTCACTGGCATTTGTCTTGCATAGGCTTAAACTCTTGTAAGCTTTCGTCCTCGTGCCTTTACTGAATCCAGCATACCGCTTCCCTTTATCAGAACTACAGTTCAATTCTGTACGTGTTGCTTTGATCACTTCGTAGACACTGAAATTGAGCGGCTTTACTCCTGTCATATCCTATCAATATACTTATAAGAAAATATGATTCACATCTTTACGTGAAGGATGGAACAAGTGCTACATAACAGCAGATTCTTTCCAGCATTCTGCACGCCCTCTTCTCCCAAGTTCTAAAAGCACCAGGTTTTCTTCCTTGCGATATTGTACCCCGAACACCTACTTTGCTTAATATCCTTGACAAGTGACAAATTTTCCTCATTCAGACTGGCTCTAAACTGTTATTGCCCAGCTCACTGAAACTTTAGAACCTCGCTCTTAATTAGATTTACTTTCATCATCCTGCTGGTCGTTCACAACTAGCCAAATAGCGGAATATTCGGTCCAGCTCATTTTCCTGCCTCACTTAGAAAACAGGATCACATTTGCATACATCAGCTGTGGAAGCTTTCCTACAAAACCCAGCTGGACCCAGCATCGCCCCGTCTCACAGTTGCCATTATCACTGTCACAGCCACTGTGCTGTCTGTACACAACCACAGTCATTTCAGACCAACTCTCGTGCCACTTTTAACTCACATAAACACGGCTCGAAATGCTCATTCGTTCAAACTACCATTAGCGGCATTTACATGGGAATTGGATTTTTGTTTTCGTGCTTATTGCACAAATACTGTTTACCCTTCTTGTTGTGGTACCCAAAAGATTCATAATGTGGCCTTTCGCCTGGAAAATGATGAGTATGTATCGGCCCACGAGGGAACTTGATCGTCTCTTTTCCTAATTAAACAATGATTAGTTGATTCAACATGACTAAAAATCAAGTATCTGTGAAAAGACAGAGAGAAAGTTTTATCATTTTGTAGCAAGAGAAAAAAACGAAGTAACACAGACCTGAGTCAAAATAACACGGACACGATTACTCGCCTCGTTTTTTGTCAAGAAATAATGTGAAAAAGACGCAAGACGTCGAGAAACAAGTTTCTCAATTAGCGCTTGACTGGCCGAATAATAATTTGATCATCCGTTTAGTTTGCTTCACTTCCGGACACCAGGCATGAGCAGATCAGACATGTTTATACGCACAAGAAGGTAGCACATTCAAATGCCACGTGGTAAATATATCGTGCAATGATGCTGAGACTACAGGGGAAATTAATCGTTCTTCTTATTCTAATATTTTGATCAGGTAATGACTAAATTCGAAACAATGATTAAATGATTAACTGGTCAGTCATAACCATGCCCTAGCTGAGGAGTATTTGTTGGAGGCAAAGATGAAAAATAGAAGTTAGGAAAAGAAAGAAATGGGAAGAAGTCTACTCTTTCTCTTTCAGAAGACAAGAAAACGGGACTAGAGGCTTGGTTGTTAAGAAACAAAGTATCAAATGATGCTTACAAGTGTGAAACCTGTTGAAACTTAAAAAAACTTTGACGCAGGCTCCTCACCGTATTGTGGATGGGATTCTTTTTTATCTTGAGAATTAAACATTTGAAAATGAATTGAACTAAAAAATCAGTTTAAGATAGGCTGCACATGAGGTCTGTTCTCTTCCCGCATCTGTTGTTTTCCACATTACCCTGCAAGGTGGAATTGAACCAAGATATGCCTTACCCCTAGACAGGCCTAGTGGTACGTGAGGCAGAGGGAAATAGTGGGACACATATTTGAGTATTATTGTTGTGGTGTTGCAGAGGATGCAAAGCTTTGAATGGAATTTGAATGTATTCATCAATAACTTCATCACGAAAGTACGATCCCTGATGAGTGCGATACTTCGACCAACGTTACGATCCTCTTGTATGGTGACGTTCCAAACCTGTTGGTATGATGCCCTTATCTTTAACCTGACCCTCTAGGTTCGTGCCGTCCTGCTCAGTGGGTTAAGTTACCCTGGGACGACTGGTTATGAGGTCGGGGCACCATCTGTGTCGCTGCGCTCTTTATAAGGTTTACCTGTAGCATCAGTAACTTTGACGACTTCGCCTGCGTAATTTAGCCGTTCATGGAAAAAATGTATATTCTCTGTGATCTTTTAATACACCACTGAAATTCACATTTGCATATAAATAGTATGTTCAGAATATAAAGTACAGTATGACCTCTTCTTTCAAGAAGTTTGATTCAAAATTCTAAAATACATTTTTCATTTTTTCGCTTCTCTCCAACAGAAAAATAATGAAGAAGTCATTCAGCTTTCCATTCAACTCAGATTACTAAGTGCATTTTGATTTTTCTGCTCTCACTTTACCAGGACTAGAATGAAACGTGGCTTTCGATTTCTTAAGAAAGCTCTTTCAATAAAATGTATTATATTAAATATCTTACCTTTGAAACCAAACCAATTCTTTTCTTTTGTAATGCGTTACAAGACGCTGTATTTTCATACCGACTTTCCTTTAGGACCAGTAATTCTTCACCAATTGGGATTCCTTCAGCTGTGCTGACCACATAACGGAGGTTATCTTGACTGGAATCGAGTCTTCTGCCCTTCGGACTAAATTTCTCAACTCATAGTCGTGGTTTGATCCCTCTTATCTTAATACCTGTTACATCATTGGAAAAAGTGTATTGGACCTATGGAACTTTTACCCTCTCCTTTCTGCTATTTCCCTTTAATTTTTGTAAGGAAACCAACCACATGAGGATTGACCGTTTTGATCGCTCCTTTTATTCTTCTTTATACACCGAAGCTTTGAAATTCTCCTCCTCCTTTTGTCTTTTTCTTTTCCTACAATATGGAGATAATGAGGAGATGAAGAAACACAAAATGGGCAAGTCAACACCTAAAATACAATCAGCTTGGTTTATTTAATCCCTTGTAGTGAATGTGAACGAGCAGATTTCTGTGAAACAGGGCGTTGGTTAGAGAGAAGAGTGACGGAACACAAAGGAGACTTTTAAGGTACCATAGAACGTCTAATGCTCTCATGGTACACGTGGAGAAGGGAGGAAACTCTAGGCCATATCGCGATACGTGGATGGTCGACGAGGAAAAGAACGAGACAGCGGGCCACTCCATCCAATGGGAGAAAGAGAACCAATCGGTGAACGAGGCCAGAGGGATGAGGAACGATGCGTGTACATAAGCTTGTTCTTTTCCTCTGATATATTATCCTATTTGAAGAAGACCTTGAGTCGAAATCGTCTAGGATAAAGTCCCGGCTCCAACCTCGTAGTTCTTCATCTCATTATCTCCACGTTTGTCATTATGGATACTGATTTTCCTACAATCTTTCCATCTGTAAGAGCCAGATCTGCAAAATTCCGATCTCCAATTGACGTCTTCATTCCTTTCTAGCACTCCTTAGGTTTCCTTTTATCCGAAGTAGCCAATACTAGGTCATGTTTTTACCCATGTCAAAGTGTGCTATGTATATATACACCCAAACATCTGGTCCCTAAAGGTGACCATGACATTAATCGGTATAAAATAGTATTCTGCAGACAGTCTGGGTGTTCTGTCGTCCCAGAGTCCCTCTCGCACGGAGATTCCATTAATCTGCTATATGTGACGCGACAGTCATAGCGAGGTATTGTTTCGCTGGGCCCAGCCTCCATCATTTTCCCATTAGGCGAGATGAATTTCAATGAATTTCAATCTGATTATTGTCGAAGCCTGTCAGGGACTCGTTGCTGGGTGTCGCCGTCCTGAATACTTTATTTCTCTCATTGATTTACCACCATCATCATCTGATATATTTAAGGTAGGCAAGCCCTTCTTGTTAGTCATTTATACAGATCGGGAGGAGCAGCTGTCGAAACCACAGCGAGATATCGCTGGTGACTATAATCTGGTCTCAAAATGCTATCTTGAGTTTTGTGTTTCCTTCCGTTAAGGAAATGTACATTCCAGCTGAGAAGTCCTATTGTTATATATGTAAGAATTCATAGTGTCATAGTTTGGGAAAAAATAATTCAGAATCTTTAATTCTAGCATTTCAGAACACAGTTGTGTGATAAGACAAATGGCTTAGTGCTTAAATAGCGGTTCAAGGGGAGACCTGCCAGGTCCTACTGCAGCCATCCATCGACCAGCCCCATAGAGGAGGAGGAGGAGCAGCTGGGTTGGCTGGAGCCGGTTGCCCAGCCCGAGAATCGTCCCGCTAGATTTGTTGCTCCCAACGCTCACCACCGCAATATGGAGTCGCTCGCCTGCACTCCGAGGCCCCTCTATATATAATTGCTTGTTCGTACTGTAGGCAGGTGCATATCCCGGATTTGGTCAAGCCTGAGACGGGGGCGAATTATGAAATCACCAAGAAGCTGTTGAAAAGCTTAAAACAAAAATGATATGGAAAATCACATTGTATTTTAGAGAACGTGACGCTTCTTAAATTGAAAGTTACATGACTGGCATAAATGGAATATCTGTGGAAATGAATACAGCTGTTGTACAGAAGTTTATCATGAAATCAGCGACCTTCTTTCAACAAGAGTAAATTTATGGCATTTGACAAAGTAAAACAAATGATAGCAATAATCAATGGAGTTTTGTTCGTGGAAACAAATTAGTATGATTTTAAAGGTAGAGAAAATTTCTTTCTTTAGAATTATGTCATTGTTTTGGGAAGGTGTTGAAGCTAACATTGATCAGTGTTGTACATTACTGAACCAGTTAGATATTCATACATATACATCATATTTCCTTCCAAATGGCTAGAAATTTAAGAATTTATAAATCATCATTATCACTGGGCAAGTCTGCTGTGTGCTGTAAAGTGCACTGGGGAACAACGTGGGCGGTCGCCCCTCCCTCTACCCCTTGGATACACCTCTGGCTGTGCAGGAAGGGTGTTTCTCACACGTAGGGCCGTATCTTTCTTCGACTCTTTGTAACATACATCCATTTAAACTTTCAGCATACTGTCCGCAGTCACTAAATTCTCATTCAAAGGCGTGCTCAAAAAGTTCTAAGACTTGGCCTTTATTTTAAAGAACAGCTTACATACAGCATTTATATAAGCAGTTCCCTTCAGCATTCTCTCCCTCTGATGTTATGCACGTGTACCGACGTTCCTGCCACTTAGGAAGCAACTGTGAACTGCTCGAGTTCCGCTTTCACATTATGATGGATGGTTGGAATGGCATCAGATCTTCTACCTGTCAGCTTCATTTTCATAACAGGAAAGGAAAATCACATAGGGCGAGGTCAGGTGAGTAGGGAGGGTGTGGTACAACCGGATTCTTATTTTTATTTTTCTAAAAATTCTTGAATGGAGACAACAGTGTGTGAAGGAGCGTTGTCATGGCGCAGAAACCATCGACCATTTTCAAAAAGGCCATTTCTCCCAGCTTTATACCTCGTTTGAATCAGAACCTCTCTACACAAGGCCTGGCTTCCCGTCTGACCACTCTGTACAAATTACAAGTGGCGCCAACTGTAGTTGACGAAGTCTTAGATCCTTCTTTAACTTCATGTTATGTCCTCTGGTTGTTCTGTCCCTACAACTTTCGAAGAACTGTTCGGGCTCTGTGATTACTATTTGATTACTATTTGTAAGTTGCGGGGAGAGAGTTTTACACTTGTGTTGCCCTGTGTATGAATGTGTGTGTGTGTGTGTTTTACATTATGAAGAAATATATAAGAATATTTATGATGGTTAAGACGAAAACAAGTGAAAAATCAAGAACCAATAAGTACACAGCATCCACGTGTTTCAGGATTGTTGGTTCCATTCTGTAGTATCTTTCAGCTGGCCCAGTAATGGTCACATTGAAGGTAGAAACAAAATGGGATACAGGGTTATCCGTATTCATAAATGTTAAAGTACAGAAGGTGTGGCCATTATTGAAACTACTCATTGAGATGTAAACGAAAAGAAAAATGAATTTGCGCAATATTTTGTCTTCGTTACCCATACGTGAATTGACTGTAATTATCCCTGGTTAATGAAGAGGAGCCACACCGAGTACATCAAACCGGGTACAGCCACACTGGATACACCCAGCCCGAGTACAGTCATTCTAGGTACAGCCAGCACGAGTACAGTCATCCCAGGTGTAGCCAGCTTACGTACAACCAGCCCAGATACAGCCAGCTCGGGACGGCTACAGCCAGACCAGATACAGACCGCGTAGAGTCATCATGGGTAGAGCCAACCCGGCTAGAGCCAGGTCGGATACAGCCAGTCTGGTTACAGCCAACCCGGGTGCAACCAGGCTAGGCACAGCCAACTTGGTTACAGCCAGCCTGGGCACAGCCATTCCGGATACAGCCAACACAGGCACAACCAGCCTGGGTACATCAAGCCTGTGAACAGCAAGCCCTAGTACAGCTAGCCAAGGAACAGCTAGCCCGGGTACAGCCAACCTGGATACAGGTATTCTAGGCACACCTAGCCCGGATACCGCCATTCTGGGTACAAATAGCCCAAGCAAAACAACTCAGGTACAGCCATTTCATGTCCAGTCAGCCTGGACATATCCATGCCAGTACAAGCAGACAAAACATAGTCTGCTCGGGTACAACCAGCCCGAGTACAGTCAAGCCAGGTGCAGTCAGCCTTGATACAGCCAACCAGGGTACATCTAGTCCAGGTACAGCCATCTCAGGTACAGCCAGCCCATGCGCAGCCATCATTGGCACAGGCAGCGTGATGCAGCTATCTTGGGTACAGCTAGACCGGGTAAAGTCAGTCCGAATACAGCCGACCCGGGTACAGCTAGCTCGGGTATAGCCAGCCCAGGTACAGCTAGCCCAGGTACAGCCAGCCCAGGTACAGCCAGTATAGGTACAGCCAACCTGGGTACAGCCAGCACGGGTACAGCCAACACCCTCAGCCTTGAGACAAAATCGATAGTGTTGTTGCAAGCCGAGGCGAGGCGCCACCGCTGCTCACACACCCGCAGCCCGGCACACACTGTCAGGCAAATGACACAAAGCTTGACAGCCACGTGACAAACCCTCCCGGCAGTAGCTTGACAACCACATGACAAACCCTTCTGGCAGCAACTTGACAGCGACATGACAAACCCTCCTGGTATCAAAAGGACGTGACAAAGAAAGTGACTTGTTGACAAGAAACCAGCAAAAAAATATTCTTGTGAAAGACACCGAGGCGACGATCAACATCACAGACAAACCTCTGCGGACTCACCCACTTGACACAGTGACTCACCCAATTGACACAGTGACTCACCCACATGACATAGTGACTCACTTATCACAGTGACTCACCCACTTGACACTGACTCACTTATCACAGTGACCCACCCACTTGACACACTGACTCACCCACTTGTCACAGTGACACACCCACTTGACACAGTGACTCACCCATTGACACAGTGACTCACCCACTTGACACAGATTCACCCACTGACACAGTGACTCACCCACTTGTCGCAATGACTCACCCATTTAAGTCAGTGACTCAACCACCTGACACAGTGACTCACCCCTTAATACAGTGACTCGGCCACTTGACACAGTGACTCGCCTACTCGACATAGTGACTCATACAACAATGGTACTCACTCACTCAACACAGTGACTCGCCTACTTGACACAGTGACCCACACAACAATGTTTTTCACTCACTTCACATAGTGACTCGTACACTTGACACAGTGACAAGATAAATACAAACGACTCTACAGTCTATCGCGACAATTGGGCTCGAGGAATAAAACATCAGGTCAGTAAATATGTAAATAGGTTTATGATTGAATTGATAAGCAGCCAGGTAACTTAGGTACGAGCTCACCTGCCAGCGAAGTCTAAGGCACAGTCCTGGCCAACATTTTCCCTGTCCGATTGATTTGATTTGATTTGTGCTGGGGACCCCGGCAAATTTATTGTGCACCCCATACTCATCTTGTGAGCGGTAGCGCAAAAGGATTACAGGGGTTACAAAGGGTCTTAGTCAGACCCCAGTGGGTTGAATTACATGCATTACATAGTTGCATAGTTTCGTATGGTAAGTTCGACCTACAAATGCAAAAAGTGGATACAAACTTAAAATTTCAGGTATCTTGTTATTAACAATAAGGTGTTGTTACATTTCGTCTGATTCCACACACACACACACACACACACACACTCGGTGAACGCTTTGATCCCAGATGGCTTGACAAACAACTCTTGCTAATCTAACAGACACTTCATCTATAATCAGCTTATGTTAATGTAGGAAACACTTCAGCTGTAATCAGCTTGACTCTTGTGGATTTAACAAACCCTTCAGCTGTAATCAACGAGGAAGCCAACATAACACTCAAACTGACAGCAGCCAACTTGACAAACCTGCCTGAAAGCAGTCTCCCTACAGACTGCCTGCTTGAGAGTGACCAGAAATCCCACTCAACAGAAAGTCTTGACGCACGACCCAGACGGTGACAAAACTTTAGTTTGATCGCCGACAGAAAACCCGACCACAAAACATACCTATACACAAAGGCCCGACGAACTGACGACACGTATCGTGGTCGCCCCTCACGGCACTCACCCGCCATGTACCTCGTATACCTCGTGTACCCATTGTACCGTCCCACGACACCACCCACAGTGGTCACTCATCCCTGAAACTGCCAGCCCGACACGTACTTGGTGCACTGTAATACGTATACTTGGTGTACCGTCCCACAACACCACAGTGGTCAGTCACCCCTTATGCTGTAATGCCGACATGTGCCTGTTGCACCGTACCACATGTACCTGGTGTACCGTCCCACGACACTACAGTGGTCGGTCACCCCTTACGCTGTCAGGCCGACATGTACCTGGAGCTCCGTACCTCGTGTACCTGGTGTACCGTCCCATGATGCACACACACACAGCTTCAGAAAACGTTTGGTTTATCAGCCTGAGTGATGGAGTCGTGTGCCCACTGGTTCATCCATCAGCTGGTCCCGCGCGTCGATGATGCATCAAAGACTGTAAGATGTCGTTGTCAGCTCCGCATGAAGAGCTCAGTGTCTCTAGCTGATGTATCACAATGCCACGGTGTAGAGAATCTGATGCCAGACTCTAATTTTAATGCCATCTACAGATATGACGACGTACCTAATCCAAATCCACTTCATTTGCGTCTCTGTAAAACGTCGAAATCATCTGGCGGGGATTTTGGTGCAGTAATGAGCAACATTTTCAGTCTTGAAGTAAATTGTCGTGCATGGCGTAGACAAAAGAGGTCAGTATGGCTGCACGCGGCACCAGGATTAATTAGTAAACTGGTGGCCGGGCCCATTAGTCAGGGAGTAATGATCAGATCAATAAATCTGTCATGGCAGACCCCCCTCCCCGACCCTTGCCCAGGACACACGCTGGGCAGCAGCTGCAGTCAATACTGCTGCACTGTGCTGTGTCATGTTGCTGTTAACTGTACTTGGTTATGCTGTTCTTGTGCTGTACTCCGCTGGTCTGTGTCATGTTGCTGCTTCATCTTCCTAGGTCTGTTGCGGTGCCGTGCTGTGCTCTCCTTCATCTGTCCAGGTTTTTGTGCTGTGCTGCCTCTGTGTCGTCGGCTGCTGATATACTGTCTTGAGAACTATCATCCCACGTCTCCTGTCCGGTCTCATCAGTACTGTCGCCTTTTTTGGTGCTCTGTTGCTACCTTGTGTTGTATTGAGTTGTATTGGGGTGTGTTCTGATGTCGTGTTGCTGAGTGTTGCTATGTTTACTGTTCGATATCGAGTTGCTCTGTGCTGTGAAGCTGTTATGAAACGGTCCATTGGTGTAACGTATCTTAAAAATTTTATTTCTAATAAATGTTATTATGCTGTTGTATTATAGTGTTCTGTGCTGCTGCAGTGTGTGGCAACATACAATAGGGAGATCACACACCTGATGTAACAGGGACAGGGGGGTGGGGCGGGGTGGGGTGAGAATGATGTAAGGCTAGGCCAACATACCAAAGGGTCGGCAGCAGAGGAGCGCGAACCCTCATGACTGGATGAAGATCATCATCTTGGAGATCGGTCCACGGAACAACGAGACCATACACGCACCTCCAGAAATTATTAAATGTTTTTGTGTGAAGTAAAACCATACAAATGTTTCCTCTTACGTACATCGTACACCTGTTTCGATACTTTTTCCTTGTATTTTGTACACCTGTCTTAGATAATCCTTACAAGTATTTAATAAGTTTTTCCTTGCGTCGTCAACCCAGCCTCATTTTTTTCATCTCGTGTCTAAGGTCCCTTTTCTCATGTCCTGACCTGGATTAGGACCTCTGTCCGGGGCTGGAGCCTTCCTCGTATTAAAGAGATGGTTTCTCAGAAAATGTGGCTGACGTATTCACTGTGATATTAGCTCTGTTGGGCTGCCTCAGTTCCACCATGGGACCAACACATCTTGGCCACCACTCTCTCCTCTCCCCTCGGTCGATCCTTACCCTTCGCTCGACCCTTATTTTTTTCTTTTTCAATATAGTGGTTAGAGGAGAGGGGAAGAGATAGTTTTAAATGGGAGAGAATGTCGAAGTGTGTACGGCTGTATGGTGTGAGTTTTATGATGCATGTGGGGGATTATATGAAAGAGGTTTCTGGTGCCTTATGTATATACCACCGGCACACCTCGGCCGCTCCTCGTCCCCCTACCGACCCATCCTCTCGGCCGCCCTTCACTCAGCCGCTCCTCAGCCCTTAATCAAGCCTCGTCTTTTACCGAGTCTCCCCTCACAACTCAGGTGTCTCAGGACCCCACCTGTCTTTTTCCTCAGCCATCATCATCCCTCGGCTGCTTCATACCTGACGCCCACGTCTCACCCACCCCTCACCCACACCACTCCCACCAACAGCGTCACCCATGCCTCGTGTAACCTCACTCACACATCTCTCCACCTGAAGAGCTTCACCCTCGATATCATCTAACCCATATACCCTAACCTGAACACCCACCATACACCACCACTGACTATCACTATCCCACCCCAGCAACCATTCACCCTCTCCATCCAGGCCAGAATATTCATCCCCCGTAGCTACGGTTCGCCTCCACCCTCGTCAGCAACCTCAGCCTTCGATACCCGTCCATTCAGGTGTACGCTGTGTCCACCCTAGTGTGTGACTGACTCTATACCATATGTTACCAGAGTCCCAGGGTTCTACTGGGGTACTACCCTTTCCTCTTCCCGCCCCCTACCCTCATTTTCCCCTTCCTCCCTGCCTTAGTACCCCCTTCCTATCTGGTTGTCTCCCTCCGTCAGGTAGCACCAGCTGCCCACTTCCCTTGACACATACATATCACGTTGCGCCGTCCGCCAGGTCGCCTGGCAGTAATGGTGCGGCGGGGTTATCTCCTGCCACGACCAGAGCTTTTGCTAGTCGGTATCAGATGTGTCCTGTGGCTAAGGCTGTCTCTTGCCGCCCCTTACCTTGCCCCTCTCCTGCACCTTAGTCACCTTATCTCTCCCCAGTACCCCACTTGCCCTACCTCTCACTGAGGCCACGCTCACCCGACCTCATCTCAGCATCCCACTAACTCTCCCTAGCATCCTACTCATCCTACCTCTCCTCAGCGCTCATCTCAGAGATCTTAACCACTGCTTGTGGTGGCAAGACTGGCAGCCATCAGAATGTTGCCGTGGTCAGACGCTCGCACTGGATATACGAGTACAGCAGTTGTTAAGGGAACTCCAAGACGAGCAAACATCTCGTTCCCGCCATCTGGCCTACACACTAACACCTCCCACGCTACTGCAAGCCTCTTTGCCACCGTCATATCCACACCAAAGTTACCCACACTGAACCACTATCACACTACCATTACCCTCACTTTTGACATTCAAAACACCATTATTCACCCTATTTCTGTCATCCACACTGCTAAAACCCACATGTCACAAATCTCGGTACAGTCTCCCTCACTACTTCCGTCACCACCACCATCCCCACCATACCTCACATCATCACCACGAACATCAATATTACCACTATTCAAATCACCACCAACAGCTACATATGCTAACATCAGCGCTACTTTCCCTCACATCATCACCACTTACTACTGTGTGCTACCAGCACTACCACATCTCACACCATCACCACTACCTACACAGACTCCCTTAGTGAGCGTCGTCGAGCCGTACGTTTCTGAGGGTCCATCTCCACCTTGCAGTCGCTCACCCGAGGTGCCCCACACGTCACGCAGATGGGTTCCTTGTGTTTCCTTATCCCTATAAATGATGACCCAGAGGACGTACGTGCTCGATGGAAGTTCCTCGACGGCTCTACCGTTAGTGTCAGCGTTAACATCTCTCCAAACTATATCGCCCTCCTGGTCTTCCTTAATAGCCGCGAGAGCTGGACCACCGCCAAGAAGGTCATTTGCCAAACCAAGACTGCAGTCATGCACTCACACTCTCTCCTCTAGCCCTGTCCATCCCCTTATTTCCACAGTAGGCCGCAGCCTCCTCCAGGATGACCACTCCACCTGGGCTCTCGGTGTCACGCTGGATGATAAGATATGCTGGAAGATATACTTCAGCACCGTCAGCAAATTCTTTAGCGATCGTCTCTACTTTCTTCGTAGACTCAAGTGACTTCGACTCCCACACCTGACCTCAAGAACATCTAAACAAGTTGCAGTCTTCCCAAATGTACCTACCCCCGCTGCCTCCTCCTCCTCCTTCCAAGTCTTCTTCCAGAAAGGACATGTAGGATCATATCCAGTCCATCTCACACCACCTACCAAGGGGCGTTCACCACATTGGTTGGTTCTCCTGGCTCATACCATCCTCCTAAACTTCGTCCTACAGTTCGCCCTCATTGCCTTCTGCCACCGGAGATCCCTAGTCTCAGAGCTGCGTTGCGGCATCACAACCACATCGAGTTCATCCGAACTCATACAGAAACAGGCACCATGCCAAACATTGTGAACGTCATCAGTCATTAGTAAACTGTCACCCAAGTGTTTGTATTTAGACTGTGATTAACCTCACTCCTTTTTTTATAGCGACCCCTGTCCATACTGTGTGCCTCGTCTGTACATTTGATATCTACCACTGTTCATATCGTACATCTCTTCTCTGTATTTCATAGCTACCATTGTTCAAATTGTGTGTCTCGTCTCTATATTTCACCCTGTAGGTGCAGTTAATTCCGTGAATTATTATTATTGTTTGTCATTATCATTATCGTCCTCGTTATCATTATCAGTATCGTATTAGCGAGTGAGAGGTTCTAAGTAAAATTGGGACTACAGCAGGTGTGTGTGGTGTTATCATGCCTCTTTTATTTGTTCATGTTGAGGGAGGTATGTGCAACTCTTGGAGGGCAGGGCGAGTGTGTATCCTGTAGGGCTTCAGAGGGCCTGGGAAGTTAGTTGTCGTTTGCTGACGACACAACACTGATGGCAGATTCCAGTAAGAAACTGCAGAAGTTAGTGAATGAGCTTAGGTGAATGTATGAACGGAGGAAACTGAGAGTAAATGAGAATAAAAGCAAAGTTATTAAGTTTAGCAGATCAGAGGGACAGGTTAGTTTGTGGTATGAGTTTGAGTGGAGAAAATTTTGAGGAAGTGAAGCGTTTTAGATACCTGGGAGTGGACATGGCAGGAAATGGAACCATGGAAGAAGTGATCCTTATGGTGGGTGAAGGGTCGAAGGTTCTGGGAGCACTGAAGAACGTGTGGAAAGAGAGGTCATTATATGAGAGGGCGAAAATGGATATGTTTGATGGTATAGTAGTCCCACCAATGTTGTATGGGTGCGAGGCATGGGCTATAGGTGAGGATGTGCAGAGGAGGGTGGAAGTGTTAGAATGAAATGTTTGAGGACAATATGTGGTGTGCGGTGGTTTGATTGATTAAGTAAGGGGAGATTTGTGATGTAGAGTGTGTTGGAGAGAGTTGAAATGGTTTGGATATATGTTGTGACTGTGTGAGGAGAGGTTAAGAAAGAGGATATACTGTGTCAGAAGGGGAGGGCACAAGGAGAAGGGGGAGAACAAATTGGAGATGGTAGGATGGAATGAAAAAAATTCTGAGTGGTCGGGGGATTTGAACATGAAGGAGGGTGACAAGCGTGCACAGAATATAGTAAATTGGAACGATGTGGTATACAGGGATCGACATACTGTCAATGGACTGAACCAGGGCGCATGAGGCGGCAGGGGGTACAATGGAAAGGTCTGTGGGGCCTGGTTGTGGATAATGGGTTGCTGTTTCGATGCACTGCACATGACAGCCACAGAATGGATGTGAGCCAATGCGGCCTTTCATCATCTGCTCCTGGAGCTAACTCGTTAACGCTTGAGAGGGCGATCAGGTATGAAGAAAATTATGATTATTATCATTAGTATCATTATTTTTATTATTATTATTATTATCATTATTATTATTATTATTATTATTATTATTATTATTATTATTATTATTATT
>JAYMFT010178867.1:0-12090 GCA_038088735.1 Panulirus argus
TAATAATAATAATAATAATAATAATAATAATAATAATAATAATAATAATAATAATAATAATAATAATAGTAATAATACACAGCAAAGCAAAATATATAACTTCATTTAATTCTAAAATCTGATTAATGTCGACTTATGTTAAAGCATAAAACAATTCTTAGAATTTCCTCCTTCTGTTGACAGGTTCTAGTGGGAGACTCCGGGCTCCGCCCACCTCCTGTCATCCACCCTGGCCGGTTTACATGTACGCTCAGGATCATACGAGCCACAGGCATATGCGATAAGCGATAAGCCTCCTTTTTACAGTGCAGATTATGTATGTTGGCTGGCCAGGTCTCTCTGGCTCGGTATTATACAAATGGCTTTGCTCAAGACGCTGTTCCGTTGCATTAGAGTATGAATCACACAGTCTTTAGGCTCTCTATAACGATATTCAGCAGCGACCATCGAATGTCGTTTGGGAGTGACGGTACGTCGCCGGCCTGTGGTGACGGTACGTACCGTTATCACAAGACGGCGGCGCGTACCACGTCTGTAAGTATCTAACCCGCGATGGGCACGGGTACTACATACGTACAAAGCCTGAAGTGGACACGGCGGGCGACTAAATCCGTGGCGATGGTCCGCGCCTGCGTTGGGGCCGCCTGAATTATATGCGCGTGGGTTTCGTACCTTCCTCGGCCCAGTTCGTGTAACGCGTCGGGGTCAGGGCACTTAAGCTACTGTCGCGCGCCTTTTTTTTTCTTTTTTATATCATCGCCTTTGTTTTACTCCGAAGTTTTGCGAGGTCTTCATCATTCATCCCCCGCCCGGATACTGAAAGCTTAGAAAAACTTCTCCCCTCGGTGATCGGGGAGGCTAACTGCTCAACAACGATCTATTTTTACCAGAAGACCGTGGGAGACGGGGAAGGAAATAAGCTGTTGTCCTCATTGCTGAGTACAATGGACGAAAAAAAAAGAAAAAAAGGTTAAATGAGAAGGGGGTTTAGATTCTGGTGAGTTATGTGAGGTGATCTGAGGTGATGCAGGATTCACAAAGGAATCAGGTTGGGGCTGTGGGGAGATATTCGTGATTCAGATCCCAAGCAGAGAGAGACTGTAGGAGAGAGAGACAATGGTGAGGTATCGCTGAGAGGGAAGGGGTGTGTGTGCAGGGGAAGGGGAGAGATCAAGGGGGTGAGGAGTTGCTTATGGCATTTAAATCTTCTACTGGGCAACAGATGATAGTTCTTGTTATTTTTGTGTACGTATCTGGGGTTTGTGGTGGAGAGATCCTAGAAATCAGCTTCCAGTTGTCATGAGTTATCATGTAAGTCTTGTAGCTTCGAAGCTGCGCTTCACGCGGGAGCAGCTTAAGGTAGGCTTCAGCGGGGCGGAAAGGTCCTCGAGAACGCCACGACCTTTTCAGTGTCAGATTAGTTAAAATGATGAATATCGCTTACTTCTGTTCTATGATTGATTATCCTGCGCCTCTGCTTGCTCTAACGCCTGGAAGAATTTCGGCTTGAAAAAATACGAAATGAAGCTATGGCGATCATTCTTGGTTGCCTTAAAACAACAAAGATTCTAAACATGAGGAAAGAGCTTGGTCGTCCTAGTACCAGAGACAGAATAACTGAGATCAGTCTTCTTACTGGGATTTGGACGCTCAGGCAAACACCTCCCAGTCCATGTAAAGAAGCCTGCCTTCCAGACCTTCTTCTCGGATGGGAGACATCCGTCCAGATGGGTCACTACAAGTGGTAATAGGCTTAGAATGTTTGGTATTCATAACCTGACCATGAGAAACAACAATTGCACCATCCTGCCCCATGGGAAATTAACCTCCTTTATATAACCGTTTCCACCTTTCTCCCTTAACCTCTACTCAGGTCACAGCCTGAGTCAACATTAAGAGTAAATTATGACACTCGTTACTACGCTGAAACCGTGACCACTGAGCATAATCACCCACAAACCATATATACAGATGGTTCCCTACAACAAACCGCTGGTGCAGCCGGTGGTGCTGTTGCTGTAACACGTACTCACTGTTTTGACGATGACTTGGGACTCAGGGTCAGTAAATGGGCATCCACGCTCCAAACGGAACGATTTCCTATCCTTATGGCCCTTAATAATGTTGAAAACTCTGTGCGTGATATTCTCATCGTAAGTGATTCTCTTTCATAATTAACTGCGTTAAACTCGCTTTACTGTGATCTTAGCATGTCTGTGTCTGAAGCACGACACAAGTATCACAAAATCACTTATGCTGGACTTAGAGTCTCTGGATTCCATCCCATAATGGGCTCAGAATGCATGACAAAGCTGATGAAACAGCCAAAACTTTTGCCCTGAGGGAGGAAGCTGATCAACCCCTGGGTCTACCTTCCAGTAGTCTTAAAACCGTCACTCAGAGAGAGCATGAACAAAATATCTTAGACTTATGGAGAAGTGAAATTAACATAAGTCCATCTTCCACCATAACATCATGCAGTCCGCCGACAAGATCAGCAGATGCCTTGATGTTGTCACCCGGCTTAGATTGGGCTATTATAGATATTCCTGGGAATTTGAGCTTCCTGTTGACAATGAACAGACCAAATGTAAACTATACCAACTAAGCTATCCCTACACCCTGCAGCATTATGTACTTGACTGTTGTAAAATCAGTGAGTTCAGAGATGAATAATACCAAACATTACAATATATGTGCAGACATATCACCCATAACATTGTTCTACCTCGGATACTTGACAAGTATCACAACATAACTTTGCTTATTGCAAAAAAATCTTTTGTTTTATATCTTGATACGTAATCCAGTCATCGTTGTTCAACTGTTGTAAACTTCACTTACTATGTAAATTGTGCAATAATTCATTATGTTGTCTAAATATGTTTACACTTTTCTCACTATGTAACTATAACGTATTTCAGTCATTAAGTCCCAACTCCCTGTCTGGACCGTTTGTGTATTCTGTATCCTTTTACGCCACCACCCACAGGACGGGTAGGAGTGGCCAATGAATCAGCCACACTTGCGGCAGGAATAAAAATTCCTCCTCTCCCGTCCGCTGACGAGGCTCCTGTCTCGTCAAGCATGACTTCTCACTCTTATTGTGATCACTTGACGGCATAGATCGCTTGGATCAGTGGTCATATATATATAGGTGTTACCGGACCCCGCCTACATGGGATTAGGCCGCGAGTTAAGAGTCACCTTTGGCGAGACTGTATCACTGGGAGCACAGTCTCGCCAGAAAACTTTTCACTCCAAGGGAGTTCACATTTCCCTGCTGCTGGAAGTAACACAGCCTTAAGCTGCAGGGGCCCCTGGAAAGATGCCCAGTGTAACATCACGACTCTCTCTACGAAAGGGATCTTGGAGTAATGGTGAATAAATATATTCATAAATCTGTAGGCAAGCACTGACCATATCCCTTCGCTCAGTCTGAGGCTGTGCTGCATCTCAGAACGGGGAGGCAGCAATATGACTCAGTTGTGTCAGGACGACATTTCTCCACACATATTTTTCTGTGTGTCGGTCGTGTCCCCCTGTTCAATGGCAGAGCACCACAATTCAACCCTAAAACGACATAAATATGCAGGGCATAACAATACCCTCCACTCTGTCCAGGAAACCCTACATAATCAAGATCACAACAGCTGCTTCCCAAATGCTGGGGCTGCAGTAGAGGTGCAGTAATTATTTCTCTTGTGAGTAGCTGTTTCATGTCCAGAGGGGCTTTATTAGCCTTCGCATGGAATATTGCTCACATATCTGGGGTGGTTCTTTGGCCCACTCTCTATAAGCGAGAGTGAAATCAAAAGCCTTCTGTCTCATTCATTCTCCAGGCATCGCCTCTCTGGAATTCTCTATTTGTACATTATGCTTCTTTAAGTGCGGTGACCAAACTTGAGAAACGTACTATAGTTGTGTGTGCATGCGAGTCTATGTGTGTGTGTGTGTGTGTGTGTGTGTGTGTGTAAACGCACACAGTAACTGAAAAATTGTGTTATTCCGTAATCTTTCTTTATGAAATAATTTCCTGCTTTTTCCTACAAGTGATCAATGTAAATAAATTTTTCTTTGAGAAGTTCATTACAGTAAATAATAAAAGTTTTTTTGGTTGGGTCTAAAGTGTAAACAAGGGCGAGGGAGAGAGAGGAAGGGCAATAATTCATGACGGTTTGGAACAAATGTTTTCCGACATCATCCACAGCATGGGGGAAGGGGAGAGGAAGGGAGATGATCCACGGCAATAATCCCACCAGTCGTGCAAATATCACGAGGAGAAAAATTATTCTTTTATAAGGACTTTTGACGTGTGATACATCACTGGAAACTCTTCTTCAGCGGCTGACTTTGGCTGATGAAGGTGACGTTAAAATTTGATTTATAAAATCATCTCTTGATACTTTCTCCTCTAAAAAATAATATATCACGAAAAGGGTATTCCTGCAGCCTGGTGCCTTCCCACACACTCTGTGAGGTGTGAATCCTGTCATCAGTACGTCAGTGCAGGAGGGAGGGAAGATGTATAGAGACTCAGGCAAATGGTGTTGGGCAGCTGGTGGGACACAGAACACAAGCCAGAAATATACTGACACTGACAAAACGCCCTGGTACACAACTTGGGGCCGATCCTTCCAACGTTTATAGGCAGGCCACTCAGCTCTTCCTACTTCTCCTGATATGATACTTGAATATAATAAAGTGACCACAAGATCCTCATCATATAGGGTGATGCCATCTATTGATATGGTGGTTACCATACCAGGCCCACCTCGGGAATACAGTGGAGTGCCAACTCGCAAACTGGAACCAGTACAGAGAAATAACAGACGATGATTTTCCCAATACAGACCTTAATGGGAAGGATGCTGAAGAAATAGATAAGGCTTTAGACACATGGCATGAAACCGTAGGAAAAGTGGCGCCAACAGTGATCCCTACCACTAGATACATAACAGTACCATGCCAATCTCCACAGCACAATAAGCACTGAGGGAATACAGATGATCTACGCTCCGGCATAAGAATACAGAGAAGCACAGGTATTGTGGCGAGGTGTTCCATGTCTACAGCCACACCCCCGAGACACCATCAAATATCTGCCACTCAACAATAACAAACTACATAGAAAAGAAATTCTTCATTGGTTGACTTAGAACAGAGAAAGAACCTTCCCACACCAGAACACAGACTCAGCACTGCTGTCCTGTTACAGCCGCCTTTCACTGAGAACTGGCAGGCCTGAACTACAAACACTCATCCTGAGAACCAAAAACAGCCCCAGGAAAGAGCCGAATATACAAGACACAAATTAAAATGTTTCCACAAAAAGTCCTTCACAACCTTCTCAACATCTACAGTGCTGTGCTTAACACAGGAGCCTTTCCCTTGTGATTTAAGGAAGACATGTTAACGATGATACATAAACCAGTAGTGCCAGATACTGAAAGAATTACGGACCATTTCCCTCGTGGAAGTGCCAAGGAAAATGGCTGAGAAAATAATTAACCTCAGATTGAGAAGTGCACCTAGAAAACAACAGCCTCGTGATCCAGAATCAATATAGCTTCCGGAGGAGTAACAGCAACACCTCTGCAATTGCAATTGCTGCAGAAAAGTTCCTGTTACCAAATGCCTGAGAACAAACCACACACTCATACAAAGAAATGTAGTCAAAGCTCTTGGCAAAGTGTGGGCGAGCGGCTAACTGTGTAAACTATTGCAGTTAAGCGTGAGAGAAATCACCGAGAGACTACCGTGCAATTTCCCTCGCCACCGTACTGCTATTATCACCATCTACTCTGCAACATAACTTAAATTTCATTCCTTAACCGGGTTCCTCCGATGCAACGTCCTGTGACCAAAGCTGTTCCTAACCTAAACAGCAGTCATCCTCCCTCTAGTAAGGAAAACGAACATGGGCATTTGCGTAGACAATGCCCTCAAATAGTAGCTCCTAAAACACACTTCCAGAACACACCCACTTAGTACAAACAGACTTAAAGATTCGAAAAGTTCTGGAAATGAATACAAACAAAAAGATTTACCTTTGTGGCACTAGGGGAATAAAACCCAGCGACACAGCCACAGCAGATAACAGGATAATACACCAAGAAAACCTGTAAAATCCTGAGCCGCACACTAGCATTACGAGGCTTGACAACAGAACATATCAACCAAAGAACCGCACACGGTACAGCAGCTCTGACTGGGTCTTGCAGACTCTGCCACCTGCCGGAGAGACCGATATCACACCTGGTAAAGGTTATGGTCCTTCCTATACAGACGTACTCCCCAAATCACACATACTGAAGCTACAGAGGGTACGGCATAAAGCTCTACGATTCATCAAAAAAATAAAGATACGAAAAATGCTGCTGTAGCAAAATACCGAAGCACACATCAACGACTTAAGATAAAACCAATTTGCATATGATTAACGAGAGCAGAAAAAGATATATATATGATAGAAACTATATACATCCTAGACTTTGACAGTAGAAATATGGAACACACCTAGTTACCACCTAACCTTAGAGTACTGAGAGGGCTCCATTGTTTAACTTATCCCATATCCTTGCTAAACAAACAAACAAACAAACAAACATTATTACTAAACACACACACACACACACACACACACACACTCACACACACAGTCTGCCGGGAGTATATAAACAAGGCACCAAAACAATCTATTCAGCAAAACACCCAAACATTTCAGTAAAACCTACACCATCCATCCGAACAATCTATAACTATCTTTTATTTCTCGACTGTAATTTCCCATCCACCATCTTCCTTATTCCCTTCTTAACCACTCAATAAAACAATAACAACAGGTGGCAACAGCCCAGCTGGCTCTGACGGAACTTTATGTTGTTAAAATCTTGTCCCACCTGACCAAATATGGAGGAAATATTGGAGAGTTGCAGTACTAGACCAGAGAGCAGTTGTTGTACATGACTGAGTTTTTCTGTATGGCCGTTGGCAAGTCATGGATGGACCGGTGTAGCGTCTGTTTCATCCATTACACAGACAATGTTTTAACCCTTGGAACTTTTTAGCTTCTGTTGTCGTTCCTGTAACAGCTACGACCCTCCTCGTTGGGAAGAGTAAGTAGGTTACCTCCCCAAACACTTCAAATTCTTCTTTCTCTTTACTTTTCTCTTTTCAGCCATTTAGTGTTCCATATAAGATTTGGCCTCACTGAAGACTTTTTACCTGAATGAAACCTAAAAATTGAATAGAAACAGAAAAGATGGCAATCATAAGAAGTAAAGAACTGCTGTTATTATAACTGTAGCCCAAAGGACACTGAGACAACATATGAATATTATTTTAGGTGAGAGAGGTGGGTGTGGTAAGGGGACACATTACCCCAAGTTGTCCAGTGATGTGACATATGTAACTCCTCTGGAAGTTCCACGAGTGGCTGGTCATATTGTCTTGCTACACAGGCAGTGGTGGCAGGCCAGGCGGCCAACTCTGCTCCTATACCTGGACAGTAATGGTAAACATCTCACACGTTATAACATAATCTACTTTAGAATTACCACTGTGGTGTATTTCATGGAGGAGAGTGGAAAAGTAATTTGATATATAGATCTTGGCTCAGGACGTTGTTACTGTATAAAAAAATGAAACAACTATGTTTATATGGTACAGTAACTTGATATTCAAACTAATTATGAACGTTCATTAAAACTTTCAGCGAGCCAGCGAACTGGAAGACTTTCATAACACACAGATACTTAACAGCTGCTCTTAAAAATCATTAATACGATATTTTTGTTCTTTACTGTCGATAATAAGTTAGACACACAGACAGACAGAAAGACAGACAGACAGAGAAAGAGGTCTTAAACTTTGTCCTGAACATGACCTTAACACTTGCTTTCCTCTCTTCAGCATAATACTGAAGGTCTTGACTTCTCCCTGATGTTAATATTTCTCACATCCTGCCGATGGTGGCGGGATATTTGTGACCTGTGGTAAGAGATCTTAAAAGAGTTTACCATCTTCTAGATTCTGTATTATAATATACGTACCATTATGGTTGGTGTACGAAGTAAAGACATTCTAATACAGTTGTTCATTTTTGATCTAGTTTGAGTATTGGGCTAGTGTTCATACAGTGTTATACACTAGTATAGGGTGATGTATTATTGTTAGTAATTGTCATATCAGTAAGAAATGCTTTATGTTATTGTTTCATATTCTTTTCCTATCTTATGTAACTGTATTGTTTCTTGATAACTTGGATATGTTACTGATGGCAAATGCCTCTGGTTTTGCCTCCGTTAACTGTTGTTGGTAATGCTACTGTTGGTAATAATTTCTCTCGACCACTAGATGTCTGTTAGCAACTCTAGCCTATAACACCTCTCTAACATTTATATGCCCATGTTCTCTCTCTCTCTCTCTCTCTCTCTCTCTCTCTCTCTCTCTCCACAACTGATTTGCTTTCGACACAAAGGCAGAGAAGTTTTATGTTTATGACTTTTGAAAGCAATCTTTAAGTGTCTGTGCATTGTGAAAGTTTTCAAGATAACTGGTTCACAGAAAATTGTCATGAACTCTGGTAATTAACTTTAACATTTAATCACCATATTATCATTGTTGCTTTGAAGGTTACACCAAAGACGTCTTGAGTAAACATCTAATACATCAGGTTATTTTTTCCACTCTTCTATATGAACTACACAACAGAATGGTAATCCTAAACTAACTTGGGGCCATAATTATGAACTTTGTCCTGGTATAGGAGGAGAATTGGCAGCCTGGCCTGCCACCACTGCCTGTGTAGCAGTGCAATATGACCTGTTATTCTTGAACTTCCAGAGGAGTTACACATGTCATCACTGGACAACTTGGGGTAATGTGTCCACTTGCCACACCCTCCTCCTTCACCTCATATGACATCCATATGTTGTCTCAGTGTCCCTTAGGCCACAGTTATGATAACTCTCTACCTCTCTCAAAGGTCATCATCTTCCCTGTATTGAGGAGATACGGAAGTATCATCATTCGTAAGCTCTTATATACATTTTCTTGTCGAGGACTCATGTCAAAGACGGAAGACCTTACTGAGAACTAGCCTCCATAAGTGAGGGGAGAAGAAGAATTATCTAAGGTTTATAAGAAGATGGAAAAATCCTGCCTGATTCGTTAAGACGCAACTGTTAGGAAGAATCATGAAAGGTAATGAAGCGCAAAGCCAAGTGATGTAGGGAAGGTAACATTAAGACGGTCTATCCACAGTTGCCACCGGCCACACAGTGATCATGTACAACTACCGCTCTCTCGTCTGGTGCTGTAACGCTGCAATATTTCCTCCATGTATCAGGCTGGCCACAAACTTATCCTGACGTACAAGCTGCATCACACCTAGCTGGTTATTGACACTGTTGTTTCGGTTGCCCATCAGACTCAGCTGGGTTGTTGCCACTTGTTATGGCTGATCATCAGATCCAGCTGGGTTGTTGCCACTTGCTGTTATGGCTGAGCCATCGCTGCTGCCCTCGTCTGCTGCCCAGTAATACCAACAATAATCATATTCCACTGGTGCTTCACTAACAATTGTACCTGACACTATAACGGTACCAGTGTCAGCCTCGAGCGACTCTTGACACAATATATCATCATCAATTAAACCACCAGGAAAATGTTAAATGCTTTAAATGCAACCATCCATTTCAAAAAATCAATTTAAAGCTCTTTCTGCCACATCAGCAGTAGAGTCGCACAAAATACATTTATTCATTTCGTTCAAACATGTTGAGAGAACTAATGTACACCTTACTTTACAGCCATGCAATTCGCTGTTTATATTTTGGTGTAATACAAAGTTGTAAAATGAAACCTCAACACCAGCTGTTTAATTACTTCAGTTGTGACGAATGTATCAGGCTGTAATGTTTTTACTGTCTCTCTGGCTCATTACACAGGCAGTTCCCCCACGTGCACGCCTCAGGGGATGGGGACCCTGGGAAATATTCTATTAACACAGTAAACTTGTAGATCTGTTGTTGAGTAAAACTTAGTTGGATGGAGCAAGCTTTAGACACAACAGTACATACTGAGACTATTAAGCTTATTGTATGTCTCCGCTTTGGCTAAGGCTGGGACCTCACCGTAGTTTCTCACACATAACTGTAGTCTGGACATCAGTGTGTGTCACCACACATGACTGTCGCTAAGACCTCACATGACTGTAGTTAGGATGTTCCTGTATGACCCCGTACAAGACCGTAGCAAGAACCTCACTATGTGTCCCCACACATAAATGTAGTTATAGCCTCAATGTATGCCACCACACATGATAGCAGCTACGATATCACTATGTCCCCGCACACAGCTGTTGCAAACGTGTCACTGTTTGTCTCCTCATGTGAATTTAGCTGATGCCTATTTGCATGTTTCCGCACATAACTGTAGCTTGGACCTCAGTGTATGCTCCGCATATGACTGTAGGTAGGACCTCACTGCGTTCCGGAAATGCCTGTAGTTAAGAACTCAGTACATATTTCGCAAATGATTGTAGCAAGGACCTCAGTGTATGTTCCGCATATGACCTCAATTGATGTTCCCGTACATTAATGTACACGAATCTCCTCGTATCAACCCAACACACGATTGTAGCTAATGCTTCGCTGTATGTCTCCACACATAGTTATTACTAACTCAATATAACCAAAGTAACCTATGCCCTTTACCTCATAAAGATAAATCCCATATTTCAGGTACCTTAAGAAACTGTCAAATGAAACACAAGTGGAGGAACATTATGGCTTCTTGTCGTCAGTTCCTGCAGGGTTGAGTTACATCTCACGTTGCCTCAGTTTTTACGAGGCAGAAGCCTCAGAAACATTCTGTGTCATATTTCTTGACGATTCAACCTTAGAGAGTTTACTAGTGGATTATATTTCCTCTTTATAAGGTAGGAGAGCAGCAAGTCTTCTTCCAAGGGATTGTTGCGTCCCTGCTCTGGTTGCCAGTCTATTGGGCTGGGTCCCAGGTCTGCAGAATTAAATCCTATTAAAGAAGCAAGTCTGTATGTACATGGTCCATCCCGTGTGACTAGAAAAGAGTTGAAAAAACCTAACATGCCCCATGATAAACGACTTCTTACCGTAATATATGGTTACATATTTCCTTTCATTAACTCAGTTGTAAATGATAATCGTGATCACGCTTGTTAGGGAAAAAAAACTGAATGAAACACTCTATCAGTTTCTAGTTAGTCAAGCTATAGTCTTGTTAGAGGAGCAGATAAGGTGGTCATGTTAGGGGGAACAGATAAGTTATCAAGACGCGATCTTCTCAGAACAGATAAACAGACTGATACCTAGGACGGAGAGACTAGTAGTCACTGACTGCTGGACAAACAAAGGATATGTTGTATTCCCATTAACTATTCCATTAGTTCTTCATAAACAACCCCTTGAGTGTATGCACGACACACTGTTTACCTGATAACTATATATACCAAGCAACACACATTACGTACATCCAGTGTGAATCTAACTAACGAATTAAATCGTATCATTTATCTGTGAATGAATCTGAAACATTTTCAGACCCATAAAGCACAAGAAGTGTATTCTTCCTACAGTGCATTTCGTACAAACCCCAGGTGATCAGAGCAATGCTGACATTCCACCAGTGTGCTGGACATCTGTTTATGACCAAACTTGCCCCATGGTCCACGTGATGTAAAGAAAAATAATATCCCTCCAAATGCAATTCAGAAAGTGGACAACCATACTCCCTATTGTATATGGTTGATGTTAGTTGTTCTGATTTGTGTTTGTTTGTTCATTATGGGAACCAGGCCACAGCCACTACCACCACCACCAGCAATGCCTCCACCACAGCCACTGTCACCACCACCCCCAGCAAAGCCACCACCACCTCCACAATCACCACCGTTTCCTTCACCATAGCCACCACCACCACCATCAGGGCCCAAGTCAGCTGAGGATTCCATGATGACTTATGGCCACTAGCCGCGTGTGGCGCTGTTCCAACATCCGCCTCCTTAGCTCAGGGGCAGAGCACTGGTCTTGTAAACCAGGGGTCGTG
>JAYMFT010178878.1:0-12090 GCA_038088735.1 Panulirus argus
GTTTGTAGAATTAGGGGAGCAGTAGGCAAAACAGAGGACAAGTGTGGTAGTAGGGAGACAGACCTTAAGCCACATAATATCAAAGTTTGGGGATTCAAGGTCTGTATACGGAGTCCACTGGCCTCATTGTCTGGAAACGGAGTCCACTGGCCTCCTTGTCTGGACACGGAGTACACTGGCCTCCTTGTCTAGACACGGACTCCACTGGCCTCCTTGTGTGGGCACGGAGTCCACTGGCTTCCTCTTCTGGACACGGTGTCCAGTGGCCTCCGTGTTTGGACACGGATTCCACTGGCCTTCTTGTCTGGACAGGGATTCAACTGGCCTCCTTGTCTGGACACGGAGTCCCCTGGCCTCCTTGTCTGGATACGGAGTCCATTGGGCACCTTGTCTGGATACGGAGTCCACTGGCCTCCTTTTCTGAACACGAAGTCCACTGGCCTCCTTGTCTGAACACCTCCTTCTCTGGACAGAGAGTCCACTGGCCTCCTTGTCTGGACATGGCGTCCACTGGCATCCTTGTCTGGACACGAAGTCCACTGACCTATTTGTCTGGAGACGGAGTCCACTGGACTCCATGTCTGGACACGGAATGCATTGGCCTTCTTTACTGGACACGTTGTGCATTGGCCTCCGTGTTTGGACACGGAGTCCACTGGCCTACTTGTCTGGACACGGAGTCCACTGGCCTCCTTCTCTGGACACGGAGTCCAGTCGCCTACTTTTCTTGACAAGGAGTCCAATGGCCTCCTTGTTTGGACACGGAGTCCAGTGGCCTGCTTCTCTGGACACGGAGTTCACTGGCATCCTCTTCTTGGCACGGAGTCCACTGGCCTCCTTGTGTGGACACGAAGTCCAGTGGCCTCCTTGTCTGGACACCGGGGTCCAATGGCCTCCTTGTCTGGACACAGTGTTCACTACCCTCTTTGTCTCTGCACGGAGAACACTGGCCTCCTTGTCTGGATACGGAGTCCATTGGCCTCCTTGTGTGGACACGGACTCCACTGGCCTCCTTGTCGGGACACAAGGTCAACCAACCTCCTTGTCTGGACAGAGAGTCCACTGGCCTCCTTGTATGGACACGGTGTCCACTGTCATCCTTGTCTGGACACGAAGTCCACTGGCCTATTTGTCTGGAGACGGAGTCCACTGGGCTCCATGTCTGGACACGGAGTGCACTGACCTCCTTTTCTGTACACGGTGTCCATTAGCCTCCGTGTTTGGGCACGGATTCCACTGGCCTTCTTGTCTGGACACGGATTCAACTGGCCTCCTTGTCTGGACACGGAGCCCCCTGGCCTCCTTGTCTGGACACGGAGTCCATTGGCCTCCTTGTCTGGACACGGACTCCAGTGACCTTGCCTGGAAACGGAGTCGCCTGTCCTCCTTGTCTAGACACGGAATCCATTGGCCTCTTTGCCTGGACACGGAGTCCACTGGCCTCCTTTTCTGAACACGAAGTCCACTGGCCTCCTTGTCTGGACACATGGTCTAACAACTTCCTTGTCTGTACAGAGAGTCCACTGGTCTCCTTGTTTGGACACGGTGTCCACGGGCATCCTTTTCTGGACACTAAGTCCACTGGCCTCCTTGTCAGCACGCAGAGTCCACTGGGCTACATGTCTGGACACGGATTCCACTGGCCTCCTTCTCTAGACACGAAGTCCAGTTGCCTACTTGTCTTGACAAGGAGTCCAATGGCTTCATTGTCTGGACATAGAGTCCACTGGCCTGCTTCTCTGGACACGGATTCAATTGGCCTCCTTGTCTGCACACGGAGACCACTGCCCTCCTTGTCTGGACACGAAGTGGACTGGCCTCCTTGTCTAGACAAGAAATCCACTGGTCTCCTTGCCTGGACACGAGGTCCACTAGCCTCCTTTTCTGAACACGAAGTCCACTGGACTGCTTGTCTGGACATATGGTCAACCAACCTCCTTGTCTGGACAGAAAGTCCATTGGCCTCCTTGTCTCTAAACGCATTCGTCGGCCTCCTTGTTTGGAAACGAAGTCCACTGACCTTGTCTGGAAAGGGGGTCCACTGGCCTCCTTGTCTAGACACGGAATCCACTGGCCTCCTTGCCTGGACACGGATTCCACTGGCATTCTTTTCTGAACAGGAAGTCCACTGGCCTCCTTGTCTGGACACATGGTCAACCATCCTCCTTGTCTGGACAGAGAGTCCACTGGCCTCCTTGTTTGGACACGGTGTCCACTGACATCCTTGTCTGGACACGATGTCCACTGGCCTCCGTGTCTGGAGACGGAGTCCACAAGGATCCATGTCTTGACACGGAGTCCACTGGCTTCCTTCTCTAGACACGGTGTCCATTGGCCCCCCTTGTTTGGAAACGGAGTCCACTGGCCTTCTTGTCTGGACACGGATTCAACTGGCCTCCTTGTGTGGACACGGAGTCCACTGGTCTCTTTCTCTGGACACGGAATCCAGTCGCCTACTTGTCTTGACAAGGAGTCGAATGGCCTCCTTGTTTGGACACGGAGTCCACTGGCCTGCTTCTCTGGACACGGAGTCCACTGGCATCCTCTTCTTGGCACAGAGTCCACTGGCCTCCTTGTCTGGACACAGAGTCCACTGGCCTTCCTGTCTGGACAGGAAGTCCATTGGCCTCCTTGTCTGGACAAGGGGTCCAATGGCCTCCTTGTCTGGACACAGTGTCCACTAGCCTCCTTGTCTCTGCAAGGAGTCCACTGGTTTCCATGTGTGGACACGCAGTCCACTGGCCTCCTTGTCTGGACATGGACTCCACTGGCCTCCTTGTCTGAACACGGACTCCACTGGCATCCTTGTCTGGACACGGTGTCCATTGGCCTCCGTGTTTCGACACGGAGTCCACTGTCCAATTGTCTGGACATGGATTCAACTTGCCTCCTTGTCTGGACACGGTGTCCTCTGGCCTCCTTCTCTGGACACGGAGTCCAGTCGCCTACTTGTCTTGACAATGAGTCTAATGGCCTCCATATTTGGACACTGAGTCCACTGGCCTGCTTCTCTGAACAAGACATCCTCTTCTTGTCACGGAGTCCACTGTCCTTGTCTGGAAACGGATTCCATTGGCCTCCATATCTGGACACGGCGTCCACTCGTCTAAGTGTGTGGAAACGAAGTCCTTGTCTGGACATGGACTCCAATGGCCTCCTTGTCTGGACACGGTGTCCACTGGCCTCCTTGTCTGGACATGGAGTCCTCTGGCCTCCTTGTTTGTATACGGAGTCCACTGTCCTCATTGTCTGGACACGGAGTCCACTAGCCTCCTTGTCTAGACACGGAGTACACTGGCCTCCTTGTCTGGACACGGACTCTACTGGCCTACTTTTCTGGACACGGAGTCCGCTGGCTTCCTTTTCTGGACACGGTGTCCAGTGGCCTCCGTGTTTGGACACAGATTCTATTGGCCTTCCTGTCTGGACACGGATTCAATTGGCCTCCTTGTCTGGACACGAAGTCCCCTGGCCTCCTTGTCTGGACACGGAGTCCATTGGCCTCATTATCTGGACACGGACTCCACTGACCTCCTTGTTTGGAAACGGAGTCTCTTGGCCTCCTTGTCTAGACACGGAATCCACTGGACTCTTTGCCGAGAACGGAGTCCACTGGCCTCCTTTTCTGAACACCAAGTCCACTGGCCTCCTTGTCTGGACAGAAGGTCAACCAACATCCTTGTCTGGACAGAGAGTCCACTGGCCTCCTTGTCTGGACACATGGTCTACTAACTTCCTTGTCTGGACAGAGAGTCCACTGGCCTCCTTGTCTGGACACGGTGTCCACGGGCATCCTTGTCTGGACACGGATTCCACAAGCCTCCTTGTCAGGACGCGGAGTCCTCTGGGTTCCATGTCCGGACACGAATTCCACTGGCCTCCTTTTCTTGACAATGTGTCCATTGGCCTCCTTGTTTGGACATGGAGTCCACTGGCCTTCTTGTCTGGACACGGATTAAACTGGCCTCTTTGTCTGGACACGGAGTGCACTGGCCTCCATCTCAAGACACGAAGTCCAGTCGCCTACTTGTTTTGACAAGGAGTCCAGTGGCCTCATTGTTTGGACATAGAGTCGACTGGCCTGCTTCCCTGGACACGGATTCAATTGGCCTCCTTGTCTGGACACGGAGTCCGCTGCCCTTCTTGTCTGGGCACGGAGTCGACTGGCCTCCTTGTCTAGACACGAAATCCACAGGTCTCCTTGCCATGACACGGAGTCCACTGGCCTCCTTTTCTGAACACGAAGTCCACTGGCCTCTTTGTCTGGATAAATGGTGAACCAACCTCCTTGTGTGGACAGGGAATCCACTGGCCTCCTTGTCTGGACATGGTGTCCGCTGGCATCCTTGTCTGGACACGAAGTCCACTGGCCTCCTTCCCTTGTCACGGTGTCCATTGGCCCCCTTGTTGGGACACTGAGTCCACTGGCCTCCTTCTCTGGACACGGTGTCCAATGTCCCCCCCTTGTTTGGAACCGGAATCCACTGGCCTTCTTGTCTGGACACGGATTCAACTGGCCTCCTTGTGTGGACACGGAGTCCACTGGTCTCCTTCTCTGGACACGGAATCCAGTCGCCTACTTGTCTTGACAAAGAGTCCAATGACTTCATTGTTTGGACACGGAGTCCACTGGCCTGCTTCCCTGGACACGGAGTCCACTGGCATTCTCTTCTTGGCACGGAGTCCAGTGGCCACCTTGTCTGGACGCAGAGTCCACTGGCCTCCTTGTCTGGACAGGAAGTCGACTGGCCTCCTTGTCTGGAGACGGGGTCCAATGGCCTCCTTGTCTGGACACAGTGTCCACTAGCCTCCTTGTCTCTGCACGGAGTCCACTGGCCTCTTGTCTGGATACGAAGTCTACTGGCCTCATAGTCTGGACACGGTGTCCACTGGTTTCCATGTGTGGACACGCAATCCACTGGCCTCCTTGTCTGGACACGGACTCCACTGGCCTCCTTGTCTGAACACGGACTCCACTGGCCTCATTGTCTGGACACGGAGTCCACAGGTCTCCTTTTCTGGACACGATGTCCATTGGCCTCCGTGTTTTGACACGGAGTCAACTGTCCAACTGTCTGGACATGGATTCAACTTGCCTCCTTGTCTGGAGACGGTGTCCTCTGGTAACCTTCTCTTGACACGGAGTCCAGTCGCCTACTTCTCTTGACAATGAGTCCAATGGCCTCCATGCTTGGACACGGAGACCACTGGCCTGCTTCTCTGGACAAGGAGTCCACTGGCATCCTCTTCTTCTCACGCAGTCCACTGTCCTCCTTGTCTGGACACGGATTCCATTAGCCTCCATATCTGGACATGGCGTCCACTCGTCAAAGTGTGTGGAAACGAAGTCCACAGGCCTCCTTGTTTGGACAATAAATCCAATGGCCTCCTTGTCTGAACACGGTGTCCACTGGCCTCCTTGTCTGGACACGGAGTCCTCTGGCCTGCATGTTTGTATACGGAGTCCACTGGCCTCCTTGTCTGGACAAGGAGTACACTGGCCTCCTTGTCTGGACACGGACTCTAATGGCCTACTTGTCTGGACACGGAGTCCACTGGCTTCCTTTTCTGGACACAGTGTCCAGTGGCCTCCGTGTTTCGACACGGATTCCACTGGCCTTCCTGTCTGGACACGGATTGAATTGGCCTCCTTGTCTGGACAAGGAGTCCCCTGGCCTCCTTGTCTGGACACGGAGTCCATTGGCCTCTTTGTCTGGACACTGACTCCACTGACCTCCGTGTCTGGACACCGGAGTCTCATGGCCTCCTTGTCTAGACACGGAATCCACTCTCCTCTTTTCCTCGACACGGAGTCCACTGGCCTCCTTGTTTGGACACAAGGTCAACCAATATCCTTGTCTGGACAGAGACACCACTGGCCTCCTTGTCTGGACACGGCGTCCACTGGCTTCCTTGTCTGGACACGGAGTGCACTGGCTTCCTTTCCTGGACACGGTGTTCATTGGCCTCCGTGTTTGTACACGGAGTCCACTGGCCATTCTGGTCTGGATATGGATTCAGCTCACCTCCTTGTCTGGACACGGAGTCTTCTGGCCTACTTCTCTGGACACGGAGTCTAGTCGCCTACTTTTCTTGACAAGGAGTGCAATAGCCTCCTTGTTTGGACACGGAGTCCACTGGCCTGCTTCTCTAGACACGGAGTCCACTGGCATCCTCTTCTTGGCACGGAGTCCACTGGCCTCCTTGTTTGGACACGAAGTCCAATGGCCTATTTGCCTGGACACGGAGTCCACTTGCCTCCTTGTCTGGACACAGAGTCCAGTGGCCTCTTTGTCTGGACACGGGGTCCAATGGCCTCCTTGTCTGGACACAGTGTCCACAACCCTCATTGTCTCTGCAGGAAGTCCACTGGCCACCTTGTATGGATACGGAGTCCACTGGCCTCATTGTCTGGCCACAGAGTCCACTTGTCTCCTTGTCTGGAAACGGACTCCACTTGCCTCCTTGTCTGGACACGGAGTGCACTGGCCTCCTTTTCTGGACAAGGTGTCCATTGACCTCCAGGTTTGGACACGGATTCCACTGGCCTTCTTGTCTCGACACGGATTCAACTGGCATCCTTGTCTGGACACGGAGTCGAGTGGCCTTCTTCTCTGGACACGGTGTCCAGTAGCCTACTTGTCTTGAGAAGGAGTCCAATGGCCTCCTTTTTTGAACAACGAGTTCACTGGCCTGTTTCTCTCGACACGGAGTTCACTGGCATCATCTTCTTGGCACGGAGTACACTGGCCCTCTAGTCTGGACACGGAGTCCACTGGCCTCCTTGTCTGGACACGGTGTCGAGTGGCCTCCTTGTCTAGACACGGAATCCACTGGCCTCTTTGCCTGGACACGGAGTCCACTGCCCTCCTTTTCTAAACACGAAGTCCACTGGCCTCCTTGTCTGGACACCTGGTCTACCAACTTCCTTGGCTGGACAGAGAGTCCACTGGCCTCCTTGTCTGGACACGGTGTCCACGGGCATCCTTGTCTAGATACGGATTCCACTAGCCTCCTTGTCAGAACGCGGAGTCCACTGGGTTACATGTCTGGACACGGATTCCATTGGCCTCCTTTTCTTGACAATGTGTCCATTGGCCTCCTTGTTTGGACACAGTGTCCACTGACCTTCTTGTCTGGACACGGATTCAACTGGCCTCCTTGTGTGGACACGGAGTCCACTGATCTCCTTTTCTGGACACGGAATCCAGTCGCCTACTTGTCTTGACAAAGAGTCCAATGGCCTCCTTGTTTGGACACGGAGTCCACTGGCCTGCTTCCCTGGACACGGAGTCCACTGGCATCCTCTTCTTGGCACGGAGTTCACTGGTCACCTTGTCTGGACACAGAGTCCACTGGACTTCTTGTCTGGACAGGAAGTCGACTGGCCTCCTTGTCTGGACACGAGTTCCAATGGCCTCCTTGTCGTGACACAGTGTCCACTAGCCTCCTAGTCTCTGCACGGAGTCCACTGGCCTCTTGTCTGGATACGGAGTCTACTGGCCTCATAGTCTGGACACGATATCCACTGGTTTCCATGTTTGGACACGCAATCCACTGGCCTCCTTTTGTGGACACGGACTCCACTGGCCTCCTTGTCTGAACACGGACTCCACTGGCCTCCTTGTCTGGACACGGAGTCCACTGGTCTCCTTTTCTGGACACGATATCCATTGGCCTCCGTGTTTTGACACGGAGTCCACTGTCCAACTGTCTGGACATGTATTCAACTTGCCTCCTTGTCTGGACACGGTGTCCTCTGGCCTCCTTTTTCTGGACACGGAGTCCAGTCGCCTTCTTGTCTTGACAATGAGTCCAATGGCCTCCATGTTTGGACACGGAGTCCACTGGCCTGCTTTTCTGGACAAGGAGTCCACTGGCATCCTCTTCTTCTCACGCAGTCCACTGTCCTCCTTGTCTGGACACGTATTCCATTGGCCTCCATATCTGGACATGGCGTCAACTCGTCTAAGTGTGTGGAAACGAAGTCCACAGGCCTCCTTGTTTGGACAATAAATTCAATGGCCTCCTTGTCTGAACACTGTGTTCACTGGCCTCCTTGTCTGGACACGGAGTCCTCTGGCCTGCATGTTTGTATACGGAGTCCACTATCTTCATTGTCTGGACACGGAGTACACTGGCCTCCTTGTCTGGACACGGACTCTACTGGCCTCCTTGTCTGGACACGGACTCTACTGGCCTACTTGTCTGGACACGGAGTCCACTGGCTTCCTTTTCTGGACACGGAGTCCAGTGGCCTCCGTGCTTCGACACGGATTCCACTGGCCTTCCTGTCTGGACACGGATTCAATTGGCCTCCTTGTCTGGAGAAGGAGTCCCCGGGCCTCCTTGTCTGGACACGGAGTCCATTGGCCTCTTTGTCTGGACACGGACTCCACTGACCTCCGTGTCTGGAAACGGAGTCTCATGGCCTCCTTGTCTAGACACGGAATCCACTGGCCTCTTTGCCTCGACACGGAGTCCACTGGCCTCCTTTTCTGAACACGAAGTCCACTGGCCTCCTTGTCTGGACACAAGGTCAACCAACATCCTTGTCTGGATAGAGAGTCCACTGGCCTTCTTGTCTGGACACGGTGTCCACTGGAATCCTTTTCTGGACACGGTGTGCATTGGGGTCCGTGTTTGGACACGGAGTCCACTGGCCATTTTGGTTTGGAAATGGATTCAGCTGGCCTCCTTGTCTGGACAAGGAGTCCGTTGGCCTACTTCTCTGGACACGGAGTGTAGTCGCCTACTTTTCTTGACAAGGAGTCCAATAGCCTCCTTGTTTGGACACGGAGTACACAGGCCTGCTTCTCTAGACACGGAGTCCACTGGCATCCTCTTCTTGGCACGGAGTCCACTGGCCTCCTTGTCTGGACACGGAGTTCACTGGCCTCCTTGTCTGGACAGGGAGTCCACTGGCCTCCTTTTCAGGACACGGGGTCCAATGGCCTCCTTCTCTGGACACAGTGTCCACTAGCCTCCTCGTCTCTGCACAGAGTCCACTGGCCTCCTTGTCTGGATACAGAGTCTACTGGCCTCATTGTCTGGACATGGAGTCCACTGGCCTCAATTTCTGGACATGGAGTCAACTGGCCTCCTTGTCTGGACACGTAGTCCACTGGCCTCCTTTTCTGGACACGGACTCCACTGGCTTCCTTGTCTGAACACGGACTCCACCGGCCTCCTTGTCTGGACTCGGAGTCCACTGGTCTCCTTTTCTGGACACGGTGTCCATTGGGCTCCGTTTTTAGACACGGAGTCCACTGTCCTTCTTGTCTGGACATGGATTAAACTGGCCTTCTTGTCTGGACACGGTGTCCACTGGCCTCCTTGCATGGATACAGAGTCCACTGGCATCCTTTTCTGAACACGAGGTCCACAGGCCTTCTTGTCTGGACACATGGCCAACCAATTTACTTGTCTGGACAGAGAGTCAACTGGACTGCTTGTCTTAACAATGTGTCCACTGGCATCATTGTCTGGAAACGAAGTCCACTGGCCTCGTTGTCTGTATAAGGATTCCACTGGAATCCTTGTCTGGACACGGAGTCCACTGACCTCATTGTGTGGATACGTAGTCTATTGGCCTCCTTGTCTACACACGGAGTCCACTGGCCTTCTTGTCTAGACACAGAGTCCACTGGTATCCTTGTCTGGATACGGAGTCCACTGGCCGCATTTTCTGGACACGATGTTCATTCGCCTCCTTGTCTGGACATGGATTCCACTGGCCTCCTTGTATCTAAACGCATTCGACATGCCTCCTTGTCTGGAAACGATGTCCACTGGCCTCCTTCTATGGACACGGCGTCCTCTCGCCTAAGTGTGTGGAAAGGAAGTCCAAAGACCTCCTCGTCTGGATATAGAATCCAATGGCCTCCTTGACTGGACACGGTGTCCAATGGTCTCCTTGTCTGGACACGGGTTCCAATGGCCTCCTTGTCTGGAAACAGAGTCCACTGGCCTCATTGTCTGGAAACATAGTCTACTATCGTCCTTGTCTAAACACGGAGTCCACTGGCCTCCTTGTCGAGACAGAGTCCACTGGTCTCCTTGTCTGAACACATGGTCAACCAAACTCCTTCTCTGGACAGAGAGTCCACTGTCCTCCTTGTCTGCACACGGAGTCGACTGGCCTCCTTGTTTAGACAAGGAATCCACTGGCCTCCTTGCCTGGACACGGAGTCCACTGGCCTCCTTTTCTGAACACGAAGTCCACTAGCCTCCTTGTCTGGACACATGGTCAACCAACCTCCTTGTCTAGACAGAGAGCCATTGGCCTCCTTGTATGGACACGGTGTCCATTGGCATCCTTGTGTGGACACAAAGTCCACTGGCCTCCTTGTCTGGAGACGGAGTCCACTGGGCTCTATATCTGGACACGGAGTCCACTAGCCTCCTTGTATGGACACGGTGTCCACTGGCATCCTTGTGTGGACACGGATTCAACTGGCCTCCTTGTGTGGACACGGAGTCCACTACCCTCAATCTCTATACACGAAGTCCAATCGCCTACTTGTCTTGACAAGGAGTCCAATGGCCTCCTTCTTTGGACAGGGAATCCACTGGTCTGCTTCTGTAGACACGGATTCCACTGGCATCCTCTTCTTGGCACGGAGTCCACTGGCCTCCTTGTCTAGACACGGAGTTCACTGGCCTCCTTGTCTGGACAGGGAGTCCACTAGCCTCCTTGTCTTGACACGGGGTCCAATGGCCTCCTTCTCTGGACACAGTGTCCACTAGCCTCCTTCTCTCTGCACGGAGGCCACTGGCCTCCTTGTCTGGATACGGAGTCTACTGGCCTCATTGTCTGGACACGGAGTCCACTGGCCTCCATGTATGGACACGGACTCCACTGGTCTCCTTGTCTGTACACGGACTTCATTGGCCTCTTTGTCTATACAAGGAGTCCACTGGTCTCCTTTTCTGGACACGGGGTCCATTGGCCTCCTTGTTTGGACACGGAGTGCACTGTCCTTCTTGTCTGGACATGGATTCAACTGGTCTCCTTGTCTGGACACGGTGTCCATTGGCCTCCTTTTCTGGACACATAGTCCTGTCGCCTACTTCTCTTGAAAAGGAGCCCAATGGCCTCCATGTTTGGACACGGACTCCACCTGCCTGCTTTTCAGGACAAGGAGTCTTCTGGCATCATCTTCTTGGCTAGGAGTCCACTGGCCTCCTTGTCTGGACACGGTGTCTAATGGCCTCCTTGTCTAGACATGGACTCCACTGCCCTCCTTGTCTGGACACGGAGTCGACTAGCCTCCTTATCTAGACACGGAATCCACTGGCCTCATTGCATGGACACGGAGTCCACTGGCCTCCATGTCTGGACACGGACTCCACTGGCCTCCTTGTCTGAACACGGACTCCATTGGCCTCTTTGTCTGGACACGGAGTCCACTGCTCTCCTTTTCTGGACACGGTGTCCATTGGCCTAATTGTTTGGACACGGAGTCCACTGTCCTTCTTCTCTGGACATGGATTCAACTGGTCTCCTTGTCTGGACACGGTGTCCACTGACCTCCTTTTCTAGACACAAAGTCCAGTCGCCTACTTTTCTTCACAAGGAGTCCAATGGCCTCCTTGTTTGGACACTGACTCCTCTGGCATGTTTCTCTGGACAAGGAGTCCACTGGCATCCTCTTCTTGGCCCGGAGTCCACTGGCCTCCTTCTCTGGACACGGTGTCCAATGGCCTCCTTGTCTAGACACGGACTCCACTACCCTCCTTATCTGGACACGGAGTCGACGGGCCTCCTTATCTAGACAAGGAGTCCACTGGACTCCTTGTCTAGACACAGAGTCCACTGGCCTCCTTGTGTGGGTAAGGATTCCATTGGCCGCATTTTCTGGACACGAAGTCTACTGGCCTCCTTGTCTAGACACAGAGTCCACTGGCCTCCTTGTCTGGCTAAGGATTCCAATGGCCGCATTTTCTGGACACGAAGTCTACTGGCCTCCTTGTCTGGACACGGAGTCCACTGGCCTCCTTTTCTGGACAGGGAGTCCACTGGCCTCCTTGTCTGGACACGGAGTCCACTGGCCTCCTTCTCTGGACACGGAGTCCACTGGCCTCCTT
>JAYMFT010178889.1:0-12090 GCA_038088735.1 Panulirus argus
AGGATTGCATGTAATGAGGTGGGTAGGTAGTAAGAAAGGTAGGTAGTGAGAAGGGCAGGTAATGAGGAGGGCAGGTAGTGAGGAGGGCAGGGAGTAAATAGGGCTGCTGGTGAGGAGGGCAGGTAATGAGCAGGGAAGATAGTGAGGATGGCAGGTAAGGAGAAGTGCAGGTAGTGAAAAGGACAGTTATTAAGGGAAGCATGTAGTGAGGAGGGCAGGTAGAGAATAGGGCAATTAGTGAGAAGTACTGGTAATGTGGAGGGCAGGTAGTGAGGAGGGCTTGTAGTGAGGAGGGTAATTAGTGAGTAGGGCAGGTAGAGAATAGGGCAGTTAGTGAGAAGGGCAGGTAGTGAGGAGGGCAGATAGAGAATAGGGTAGTTAGTGAGAAGGGCAGGTAGTTAGGAGGGCAAGTAGTGAGGAGGGCAGGTGGTGAGAAGAGCAGGTAGTGAGTCGGGCAGGTAGAGAGGAGGACAGGTAGTGAGGATTGCATGTAATGAGGTGGGTAGGTAGTAAGAAAGGTAGGTAGTGAGAAGGGCAGGTAATGAGGAGGGCAGGTATTTAGGAGGGCAGGTATTTAGGAGGGCAGGTAGTGAGGAGAGCAGGTAATGAGGAGGGTAGGTAGTGAGGAGGGCAGGTAGTGAGGAGGGCAGGTAGTGAGGAGGGCAGGTATTGAGGAGGGCAGGTAGTGAGGATTGCATGTAGTGAGGAGGGCAGGTAGTAAGAAGGCTAGGTAGTGAGGATGGCACATAGTGAAGAGGGCAGGTAGTTAGGAGGGCAGGTAGTAAGGAGGGCAGGTAGTGAGGAGGGCAGGTATTGAGGAGGGAAGTAGTGAGGTGGGCAAGAAGTGAGGAGGGCAGGTAATGAGGAAGGTAGGTACTGAGGAGGGTAGTTGTTGAGGAGGGCAGGTTGTAAGGAGGGTATTTAGTGAGGAGGTCATTTAGAGAGGGGGCAGTTAGTGAGGAGGGCAGGTAGTGAAGAGGGCAGGTAGTGAGGATGGCAGTTAGTGAGGAGGGCAGGTAGTGAGGAGGACTGGTAGTGAGGGGGGCAGATAGTGAGGATGGCAGATAGTAAGGAAGGCAGGTAGTGAGAAGGGCAGGGAGTAAGGAAGATAGATAATGAGAAGGGCAGGTAGTGAGGAGGGCTGGTAGCGAAGAAGGCAGGTGGTGATGAGGGCACCGAGTGATACGGTTAGGATTTGAGAAGGTTATGCTGTCTGAAGGGCAACCCGTGGAAAGGGTAGCTTTTGAAGAGGTCAGTTACTAGGAGGGCAGTTGATAAGGAAGAAAGATAACGAAAAGGCGGCTTATGAAGAGGACATTTAGTAAAGAAGAGAAATCTAGTGAGGAGAAAGCAGTAATGGGTTAGGTAGTATTGAAGGTAGCTAGCTAGTGAAGAGGGTGGCTAGTGAAGAGAGCAGTTCGTGGAAAGGGCAGTTGGTGAAGAAGGCAGTTATCAGAGAGGGCAGGTACGGCAGAAGGCAGTTAGTATAGATGGCGGTTACTGAAGTGAAGTGCCAGGGAAGATGAGAGATATTGGTTTGGTTAGTGAGATGAGTGGTAAACGTAATTTACAACTAATGCGATGGGTTGCTAGTAAGAACGAAAGCTGACGTGATGGATGGCCGGTAATAAGGTCAGTTGGTAGGATAGTTAGCTAGTAATAGGGACAGCTATTAGGATGGGTAGCAGGTAAAGGTCTGCTAGTGTGGGGGATAGATGGTTATAAGGTCAGCTAGGTTGATGAGTAGCTGATAGTAAGGTCAGCCAGGTTGATGTGTAGCTGATAGTAAGGTCAGCTAGGTTGATGAGTAGCTGATAGTAAGGTCAGCTAGGTTAATGGGTAGCTAATAGTAAGGCCAGCTAGGCTGATGGGTAGCTGAGAGTAAGATCAGCTAGGTTAATGGGTAGCTGGTAGTAAGGTCTGTTTGGTTGATGGGTAGCTGGTAGTAAGGTCAGCTATGTTGATGGATAGCTGATAGTAAGGTCAGCTAGGTTGATGGGTATCTGATAGTAAGGTCAGCTAGGTTGATGGGTAGCTGATAGTAAGGTCAGCTAGGTTGATGAGTAGCTGGTAGTAAGGTCAGCTAGGTTGATGAGTAGCTGATAGTAAGGTCAGCCAGGCTGATGGATAGCTGGTAGTAAGGTCAGCTAGGTTGATTGTAGCTGATAGTAAGGTCAGCTAGGTTGATGGGTAGCTAATAGTAAGGTCAGCTAGGTTGATTGTAGCTGGTAGTAAGGTCAGCTAGGTTGATTGTAGCTGATAGTAAGGTCAGCTAGGTTGATTGGTAGCTGATAGTAAGGTCAGCTAGGTTGATGCGTAGCTGGTAGTAAGGTAAGCTAGGTTGATAGGTAGCCGGTAGCAAGGTTAACTAATATGATGAATAGCTAGCAATTAGGTCAGCTAGTGTGATGGGTAAGTGGCAATAAGGTCATCTAGTTGAATGATTAGCTAATATAAAAACAGCTAATGTTATGGGTAAGTGATAATAAGAATTGCTAATAGAATGGGTGGCCGGTAATAAGGTCAGATAGTGGGATGGATAACTAGTTATAAGGTCAATTAATGGAATGGATGGCTGGGAATAATGTCAGCCTATGGGATGAGTAGCTGGCAATAAGGAAGCTAGTATTATGGGTCGCTTGTAGTAGGTGATAGAATGATGATTAGCTCGAATTAAAAACAGCTTGTGTGATGGTTACATAATAATAAGGAGAGGAAAAGTGGTAGGTACCCTATACTAAGGTCAGTTTTATGATATGGTTTGCTGTCAATAAAGACAAATAGTATGATGGTTACCTGATTATAACGTCAGCTACTGGAATGGTTAGCTAGTAACATGGAGAGCCAGTTGGATGGTTATCTGGTTATAAAGCCAACTTATCAGATGGTTATCTTGTAATAAGAGCAGCTAAGGGGATGTTAATGAGGACAGCTAATGGGGTGCCTAGGTGGTAATAAACTTAGCTAGTGTAGTGAGTAGCTTGCTATAAAGACAGTTAGTGTAGTGGGTACATAGTAATAAGATCAACTCATGTGGTTCATGGCTGGTAATAAGGTTAGCTAGTGGGATGAGTAGCTGGTGATAAGGTCAGCTAGGTTGATGGGTAGCTGATAGTAAGGTCAGCTAGGTTGATGGGTAGCTGATAGTAAGGTAATCTAATGTAATGGATAACCGGTGGGATGGGTAGCGTTAGTATGGTGGTTAGCTGGTAATAAGGACAGCTAGTATGATGGTTACCCAGTAATAAGGTTAGCTAGTGGAATGGGTAGCTGGTATTAAGGTCACCTAGTGGGATGGATAGCTGGTAATAAGGCCAACTAGTGGATAACTTATGTTAAGGTCAGGTATTGGGTTAGGTAACTGGTTATAAGGCAAGCTAGATTTGTAAAAAGATCAGATAGTGGGATAAGTAGCTGGTAATAAGGTCAGTTAGTGGAAAGGGTATTTTCTACAGAGGGCAGCTAGAGTAAAGGGTAGCTGATGATAAGGTGAACTATGATGTTTAGATGGTAATAAGGCCAGCTAGTGGAATAGATAACTGACAATAAGGACAGCTAGTGGGATTGGCTTTTGGCAGTGCGTATACCTTTTGTGATAGGTAGCTATCAAAAGATTAGAAATTAGAATGGGAAGCTGGTAATAAGGACAGTTAATGGGATGGGTAGTTGGTAATAAGGACAGTTAGTGGGATGGGTAGCTGGTAATAAGGACCGTTAGTGGGATGGGTAGCTGGTAATAAGGACAGTTAGCGGGATGGGTAGCTGGTAGTAAGGACAGGTAGTGGGATGGGTAGCTGATAATAATGAAAGTTAGTGGGATAGGTAGCTGGTAATAAGGACAGTTAGTGGGATGGGTAGCTGGTAATAAGGACTGGTAGTGGATGGGTAGCTGGTAATAAGTAGTGATGGTGGGATGGGTTAGCTGATAATAAGGACAGGTAGTGCGATGGGTAAGTGATAATAAGGTTAGTTAGTGGGATGGGTAGCTAGTAGTAAGTACAGATTATGGGATGGGTGGCTGGTGACAAGGTCAGGTAGTAGGATGGGTAGACAGTAATAAGGACCAGTATTGGAATGGGTTGCTGAAAATAAAGGTAGCTAGTAGGATGTGTTGCTGGTAATAAGGACAAGTAGTGGGATGGGAAGCTGGTAATAAGTAATGGTAGTGGGATGGGTAGCTGGTAATAAGGGCAGGTGATGGGATGGGTAGCTGGTAATAAGAATAGATAGTGGGATAAGAAGCTGGTAATAAGGACAGTTAGTGGGATGTGTAGCTGGTAATAAGGACAATTAGTGGGATAGGTAGATGGTAATAAGGGTAAGTGTGGAATGGGTAGTTGATGATAAGGCCAGCTTGTGGGATGGGTAGATTATAATAAGGATGGTGCTGGGATGAATAGCTTTTAATAAGAGCAGGAATTGGGATGTGTAGATGGTAATAAGGGCAGATGAAAGAATAAGTAGATGGCGATAAGGTCAGCTAATGAGATGGGTAGCAGGTAATAAGTTTATCTAGTGAGATGGGTAGCTGGTGGTAGGGTCAGCTAGTGGGATGGGTAGCTGATGATAAGAATAGGTGGTGGGATAGGTAACTGGTAATAAGGACAGGTAGGTAAAATGGGTAGATGGTAATAAGGACAGGTTGTGGAATAGGTAGCTAGTAATAAGGACAAATAGTGGGATGGATATCAAGTGATAAGGATAGGTGATGGAATTTGTAGCCGGTGATAAACACAGCTAATGAGATGGGTAATAAGGATATGTATCGGGATGTGCAGCCGGTAATAAGGTCAGCTTGGGGACTGGTTGCTAATGATAAGGGCAAGCAGTGGAATGGGTAGCTGGTGATAAGGTCAGTTAATGGGATGGGTACCTGGTGATAGGGACAGATAGTGGGGTGGGAACCTGGTGATAAGGTCAACTAGTGGGATGGGTAGCAGGCAGTAAGAAAAGGTGGTGGGATGGGTAACTTGTAATATGGACAGATAGGTGGAATGGGTAACCGGTAAAAAGGACAGGCTGTTTAATGGGTAGGTAGTAATAAAGACAGGTAGTGGGATGGATGTCAAGTAATAAGGACATATGTTAGATTGAGTAGCTGGTAATAAGGACAAGTATTAGGATGGGAAGCTGGTAATAAGTAATGGTGGTGGGATGGGTAACTGGTAATAAGGACAGGTATTGCGATGGGTGGCTGGTAATAAGTAGTGGTGGTGGGATGGGTAGCTGGTAATAAGGACAGGCAGTGCTATGGATAGCTGGTAATAAGGTTAGTTAGTGGGATGGGTAGCAAGCAGTAAGTACAGATTGTGGGACGGGTGGCTGGTGACAAGGTCAGGTAGTGGGATGGGTAGATAGTAATAAGGAAAGTATTGGAATGGGTTGCTGATAATAGAGGAAGCTAGTGGGATGAGTAGATGGTAATAAGGACAAGTAGTGGGATGGGAAGCTGGTAATACGTAATGTTAGTAGGATGGGTAGTTGGTAATAAGGACAGGTAGTGCGATGGGTGACTGGTAATAAGGACAGGTAGTGGGATGGGAAGCTGGTAATAAGTAATGGTTGTGGGATGGGTAGCTGGTAATAAGGACAAGTAGTGCGATGGGTGACTCGTTATAAGGACAGGTAGTGGGATGAGAAGAACAGATAGTGGGATGGGTAGCTGATAATAAGTAATGGTGGTGGGATGGGTAGTTGGTAATAAGTAATGGTGGTGGGATGGGTAGCTGGTAATAAGGACAGGTACTTTGATGGGTAGCTGGTAATAAGGACAGGTAGTGGGATGGGTGGCTGGTAATAGGGACAGGTAGTGGGATGGGTATCTGGTAATAAGGCCAGGTAGTGGAATGGGTAGCTGGTAATAAGGACAAGCAGTGGGATGGGTATCTGGTAACAGGGACAGGTAGTGGGATGGAAAGCTGGTAATAAGGACAGGTAGCAGGATGGGTAGCTGAAAATAAGGACAGGTAGTGGGATGGGTATCTGGTAACAAGGATGAATAGTGGGATGGGTAGCTGGTGATAAGGACAGGTAGTGGGATGGGTAGCTGGTAATAAGAACAGATAGTGGGATGGGTAGCTGGTAATAAGTAATTGTGGTGGGATGGGTAGCTGGTAATAAGGACAGATAGTGCCATGGGTAGCTGGATATAAGGACAGATAGTAGGATGGGTAGCCTGTAATATGGACAGGTGGTGGGATGGGTAGCTGGAAATAAGGACAGGTAGTGGGATGGGTATCTGGTAACAAGGAAAAATAGTCGGATGGATAGCTGGTGATAAGGACAGGTAGTGGGATGAGTAGCTGGTAATAAGAACAGATAATGGGATGGGTAGCTGGTAATAAGAAATGGTGGTGGGATGGGTAGTTGGTAATAAGGACAGGTAGTGCGATGGGTAGCTGGATATAAGGACAGGTAGTAGGATGGGTAGCCGGTAATATGGACAGGTAGTGGGATGGGTAGCTCGTAATATGGACAGGTAGTGGGATGGGTAGCTGGTAATAAGGACAGTAGTGGGATGGGTAGCTAGTGATAAGGACAGGTAGTGAGAAGGGTATGTGGTGATAAGGAGAGGTAGTGGGATGGGTAGCTGATCATAAGGGCAGGTAGTGGAATGGGTATATGGTGATAAGGACAGGTAGAGGGATGGGTAGCTGGAAATAAGGACAGGTAGTAGGATGGGTAGTTGGTAGTATGGACAGGTAGTGGGATGGGTAGCTGGTCATAAGGGCAGGTGGTGAGATGGGTAGGTGGTGATAAGGACAGGTAGTGGGATGGGTAGCTGGTCATAAGGGCAGGTAGTGGGATAGGTATATGGTGATAAGGTCAGGTAGAGGGATGGGTAGCTGATAATAAGGACAGGAAGTGGGATGGGTAGCTGGTAATAATTACAAGTAGTTGGATGGGTAGCTGGTAATAGGGACAGGTAATGTGTAGGGCAGTTGGTATTAAGAACAGGTTGTGGAATGGTTAACTGATAATAATGCCAGGTAGTGGGATGGGAAGCTGGTAATAAGGACAGGTAGTGGGATGCGTAGCTGGTAATAAAGACAGGTAGTGGCATGGGTAGCTGGTGATAGGGACAGGTAGTGGGATGGGTAGCTGGTGATAAGTAATGGTGGTGGGATGGGTAGCTGGTAATAAGTATTGGTGGTGGGTGGGTAGCTGGTAAAAAGGACAGGTAGTGGGATGGGTGGCTGGTTACAAGGACAGGTAATGGGATGGGAAGCTGGTAATAAGGACAAGTAGTGGGATGGGTAGCTGGTAATAAGGACAGGTAGTGGGAAGGGCAGTTAGTAATAAGGACAGGTAGTGGAATGGGTAGCTGATGATTAGGCCAGGTAGTGGGATGGGTAGCTGGTAATAAGGACAGGTAATGGGATAGGAAGCTGGTAATAAGGACAGGTAGTGGGACAGGTACCTGATAATATGGACAAGTAGTGGGAATAGTAGCTGGTAATAAGGACAGGTTAAGGAGTGGATAGCTGATAATAAGGACAGGTAGAGGGATGGGTAGCTGGTAATATGGACAAGTAGTGGGATGGGTAGCTGGTAATAATGATAAGTAGTGGGATGGGTAGCTGGTGATAAGGACAGGTAGTGGGATGGGTAGCTGGTGATAAGGACAGGTAGTGGGATGGATGGCTGATAATAAGGACAGTTAGTGGAATGGGAAGATGATAATAAGGCTAGATAGTGGGATGAGTAGCTAGTAATAAGGACAGGTAGTGGAATTGGCAGTTGGTAATAAGAACTGTTAGTGGAATGAGTAGCTGGTAATAAGGACAGGTAGTTGGATGGGTAGCTGGTAATAAGGACAGGTAGTGGGATAGGCAGTTGGTATTAAGGACAGGTTGTGGGATGGGTAGCTGATAATAAGGACTGGTAGTGGGATTGGTAGCTGGTAATAAGGACAGGTAGTGGGACAGGCAGCTGGTAATAAGGACAGGTAGTGGAATGGGTAGCTGGTAATAAGGAGAGGTAATGGGATGGGTAGCTGGTAATAAGGAGAGGTAATGGGATGGGTAGCTGGTATTGAGGACAGGTAATGGGATGGGTAGCTGTTAATAAGGACAGGTAGTGGGATGGGTAGCTGTTAATAAGGACCGGTAGTGTGATGGGATCTGGTAATAAGAACATAAGAACATAAGAATGATGGAGTCTGCAGAAGGCCAGCAAATGGCCTATCCGTGGCAGCCCCAGACCCTCTCCCTAGAAACTCAGTTCCACCTCCCAGCCTCGTCCATGAATTCATCCAGTCTGTACTTAAAGCTGCCCAGGGAGGCCGCTTCTACCACATGACTATTCCACTCATCTACAACCCTATTAGCAAACCAGTTCCTTCCTACCACTCTCTTTCCTAAACCTAAACTTGTCCAGCTTAAATCCCTTATTTCGTGTCCTACCATGTTGACTGAAAATAAGAACATTGTTAATGTCTCTCCGGTTATAGCCTTTAATCCACTTGAAAACCTCAATTAGATCCCCCCGAACTCTTCTTCTTTCCAATCAATGTAGATCAAGTCTCTTAAGTCTCTCACCGTAAGGTAAGCTCCTCAGCCCATGAATCATCTTTGTACTCCTTCTTTGCACTGCAAAATAATATCCATCCCATAATATGGTGACCAAAGCTGCACTGCAGTCCAGATGAGGCCTAACTAATGAAAGGTACAGCTTCAGGATGACCTCTGCACTTCTGTTACTCACGGCGCTACCAGTAAACCCTAATACCCTATTTGCTCTATTTCTAGCACTAATGCATTGTTTCCGAGGCCTGAGGTCGGGCCTCACTAGCACCCCCAGGTCCCTTTCGCACTGAGACCTTGCAATCAACCTACCGTTTAAATCATAGTCATTGAGCGGATTATTCCTGCCTATACTAAGTACACTGCATTTACTAATGCTGAATTCCATTTGCCAAGTCTCTGACCATTGAAAAAGTTTAATCAGTTCCTCTTGTAATACTGCAGTGTCGGAATCCGACCTTATAATTTTGCCTGATTTTGTGTCATCCGCAAATTTACACAAGTCGCTACTTATACCCACATGTAGATCATTAATGTAGATAAGGAACAGTAAGCGTCCCAGCACCGACCCCTGTGGTACCCCACTGGTGACATAAACCCACTCGGATTTAATTCCATCAATACTAACTCTTTGTTGTCTGTCATTGAGCCACGACTGTATCCACCTAAAAATTTTCCCATCGATTCCATGCGCTTTAACTTTATTCATAAGTCGTATGTGTGGCACCCTAGCAAAGGCCTTTCTAAACTCTAGATAACAACATCCTAATTTTCATCGTTATCTGCAAGCCTTATACACCTTTCTATAAAAGGAAAGTAAATTAGTTAAACCCGATTTGCCTCTCGTAAACCCATGTTGAGGTTCATTAATCAACTTATGTTTATCTAGGTGATCCCTAATAGATTTTGCAATCAACGATTCCAACATTTTCCCCACCACTGACGTTAAACTTACTGTCCGGTAATTAGACATAATCGTCCTGTCTCCCTTCTTAAGAATAGTTACCACATTAGCTTTTTTCCACTCCGCAGGTACTACGTCCGAGTCTACTGAATCTCTAAATATACATGCTAACGGCTCACTTAACTCATCCTTGCATTCCTTCAGAATCCTAGAAAAAACCTCGTCAGGACTTGGTGCTTTACTACTTTTAATACTAGCTATTTCTTTCAAGACTAACTCCTTGTTAATACAAATATTCTGTAGTTTTTCCTCCTCGTTACCTCTGAAGACCATGGTCCCCTCAGGCACTGATCTCCTAGCCTCATGAGTAAATACAGAAAGAAAGTATTCATTTAGCATCATGGTCATTTCTCTGCTCTCCCCCACTAATTCTCCATTTACGTTTTTAATTGGCCCTACTCTTTTTCTTGTTTTAGTAGTAACAACAGCTGCAACAGCATCAGTAGTAACAATAGTAAAAACAACAGCAATTACAGCATCACTGGTAACATTGGTAGTGACAACAACAGTAACAGCATCATTGGTAACATTCGTAGTAACAACAGCAATAACAGCATCAGTATTAACATTGGTAGTGACAACAGCAGTACCATCGTCAGTTGTAACAATAGCAATAACAACAAAAGTAACAGCATCGGTAGGAACAATAGTAGTAAGAAAAGCAGTAGCAGCATCAGTAGTAACAATAGTAGCAACATTAGCAGTAACAGCATCAGTAGTAAAATTGGTAATGGCAACAGCAGTAACAACATTAGTAGTGACAATAGTAGTAATGACAGCAGTAACAACATCAGTAGTAACAAAATCAGTAAGAGCATCATTAGTAACATTAGTAGGAACATCAACAGTGACAACTTCAGTAGTAACAATAGTAGTAACAACAGCAGTAACAGCATTAGTAGTAACATTGGTAATGACAACAGCAGTAACAGTGTTAGTAGTAACAATTTCTCAGCCCTTTAATGAAAATAATAACATAAGATTTTCAACGATCTCCATATTGCAGGTGGGCCGCGCAGGATGTGGGCGGTCATGCTGGTGTCTTTCGGTGGCGTGGTGGGTGGAGTGATCAGGTCCTCCGACCCTAATATTCAAGACACAGACCTGCCTCAGCTGGACCCGAATACTTTACCTCAAGTACCCCTTGGCACCCCTGACACGGTAAGGTTTAGATGACAACTCTGGTTTGTTCAGCGTCCATGGTAACGCTGGTAAAGGATGGGTAAGTTGGTAGCGGTGGTACAGGATAGGTAACTTGGTAGGTCTGGTAGAGGAAAGGTCAGTTGGCAGGTATGGTACAGGGAGGGTCAGTTTGCAGCCTGATACAGGAAGGATCATTTGGTAGGCCTGGTACAGGAAGGGTCAGCTGGCACGCCTGGTGGAGGAAGGATCAGTTGGAAGACCGGTACAGGAAAGGTCAGATGGCAGGAATGGTACAGGAAGTGTCAGGTGGCAGGCTTAGTACAAGAAGTTTCAGTTGGAAGGCCTGGTTCAGGAAGTGTCATCTCGCACATATGGTACAGGAAGGTTCAGTTTGCAGGTCTGGTACAGGAAAGGTCACTTTCCAGGCCTGGTACAGGAAGTGTCAGCTGGCAGTAATGGTACAGGAAGGTATCAGTTAGCAGGAATACTACAGGGAAAGTTAGTTGGCAGGCTTGGTACAAGAAGGGTCAGTTGGCAGGAATGGTAGAGGGTGGGTCAGTTGTCAGGCCTGGCATAGGAAGTGTCAGTTGGCAGGCCCGATAAAAGAAGGTCTGTTGGCAGGCCTGGTACAGGAGGTGTCAATGGGCAGGCCTGGTTCAGGAAAGGTCAGGTGGCAGGCCTGGTGCAGGAAGTGTCAGTTGGCATGCTTAGTACCCGAAGCGTCAGTTAGCAGGTCTGGTTCAGGAAGGTTCAGTTGGCAGGCCCGGTACTGGTATGGTCAGTTGACAGGCCTGGTACAGGAGGGGTACGGTTACTGGCCTGGTACAGGAAGGGTCAGTTGGCAGGCTCGGTAAAGGAAGTGTCAGTTGGCAGGCTTGGTACAGGAAGGGTCACTTGGTTGGCATGATACAGGACGGGTCAGTTGGCAGGCTTAGTACAGGAAGCGTCAGCTAGCAGGCCTGGTTCAGGGAAGGTCAGCTGAGAAGCCTGGTACTGGAAGGGTCAGTTTACAGGTCTGGTACAGGAAGGGTACAGTGGCTGGCCTGGTACAGGACGGGTCAGTTGGTAGTCCTGGTAAAGGAAGGATCAGTTGGCAAACCCGGAATAGGAAAGGTCAGTTGGTAGGGATGGTACAGGAAGTGTCAGTTGGCAATCCTGGTACAAGAAGAGTCAGTTGGGAGACATGGAATATGAAGGGTTTGTTGGCAGGCCTGGAACAGGAAGTGTCAGTTGGCATATCTGGTAAGGGAAGGTTGAGTTGGCAAGTCTGGTACAGGAAGGGTCAGTTGTCAGGCCTGCTACAGGAAGTGTCAGTTGGCAGTAATGTTACAGGAAGGTGTCAGTTACCAGGAATAGTACGAGGAGGGTTAGTTGACAGAGCTGAGTCGAAAGCGATCCGACTTATAAACTGTCCCAGGCTAACTTCCAAACTTGACCCCCTTGTCCTACGCCGCAATG
>JAYMFT010178900.1:0-12090 GCA_038088735.1 Panulirus argus
TTAGATCTTACTCTCCCTTACGTTAGATCTTACTCTCCCTTACGTTAGATCTTACTCTCCCTTACGTTAGATCTTACATATATTTTCAATTCGCTGGTCAGGGTTCGATCCTGGGCACTGGCAGACGGCCCACATCCCACCCAGGTGTTAATCCCTCCTTTGACTCGTAATTACATGCGAGAGGTGTAGCCAGCTGGCAGCCTGTAGCTTAGATTGAGATTTCCCCGAGAAAGTAGATATAACAATCTTTCTCATTGTCACATACGTCGTTTTCTGTACCATGTGTGTGTGTGTGTGTGGCTGCCAACACCTGCTCTCAACCGTGTTCCTGCTGTCCCAGCCGTGTGTACGCTTTGAACTCCAGAAATACATTCGTTATACCTACAGCTTTATAACGAACGCTCTCGGCTAGTTCATGTAACGCACGCGTGTAGTCGCTGCGTCACACAAGACTACTGAGCGTTTGACCCTCGGCAATTCAAGGGGGCGGCTCGTTATGACGTTTGTGACCTTCACTACACCGCTGCGCGAACCACCTGTCCGGTCAGGGATTCGAACGAGGGCCAGTTGACTTGTTGCCAACTACGTCGCTTGTCATGTACATACTTAAGGCTATACAATTCCCTGTCGTATGATATACATGTGTATACCCAGTGCAATCAGCCCTGGGCTCCTAGCGTTGCAAGGAAGTGTGGTGTGCGTGTGTGCGTGTGTGTGTGTGTGACTGTCATGTCATATGACAGCTACAGCGTCAGTCACGGACGTGTCATGCGTGAGCTAACGACTAACTGTCTCTTGCACGCTCCAATGTACTCGAGTTGTTTTCGTCTAGTTTAATTACGAGACTCCCAATTAGCTGACTAAACCCGTCGTCTTAATTGGTTGTTAAAGCCACGGAGAGAATGAGCCAATCAGCGATCTCGCCCGGAATTCGGACGATTTCACCCTCGGGGGAAAACACGAGCGAACGATGATGTGGTCTTGTGCCGTCGGGTGGTTAGGCCGGTCCTGAGGTAGTTAGAGTTGACGTGCCGGTTCCCCGCTGCCGTGGGAGGCGGTGGGGGTTGGTGGCCGTGCGGCGTGTGATAATACAGGAGTATCGACGTTCCTACCCACGAGAATCTACCTGTGTACCTACCTGCGAGTATGCCTTCCTACTAGCGTTTGAGTAATTGCCTTCCGAAATACGACCACCTACGAGACGAGGTCTGCGCTGAAGCGCGTAGTCCTCACCGCATATCATCTCGCCCGGTTCCTATCATTCTTACCGTACGTCGTGACGCTCTGACCGTAACGGCCGACCGTTGTTTGAACTAATAATTCTCTGAGTCAATACGTCTCTTTTTTTTATTTCCTATTTTCCAGTTTTTTTTTCTGAAGGTTTCGCTGTTGGCCCTGATTGTCTCGTGCCACAGGCGGGGTAAAAATGGTAAAGAACCCGCCTCGTTTTTTCCTTCCTGGACGTGTTTTTGTTCTGCGTTCTGGCGGGGCGATCCCAGGGTATTTGTAGGCTTGATCAATGTTTCTGTTTGGACGTGAGGTCACCAGAGTTTACAATATGTGCTTCCTGTGTGTGTGTGTGTGTCTCTCTCTCTCTCTCTTTGCGTCCAGTGCCTCGCATATGCGAAGCTGCATTTGTTTTAATCTTTCAAGACAGTTTAGACGATCCAAACCCCCGATTCCACCGGAAAAGTGCGTCCGAATCCTTTCCCAGTTTGTTTATTTCAGAATCCGTCCGTCAGCGACCAGACGACGCGGCAAATATTGTTTTGCTTTTATATACTGTGAACCTTTGCGTCACCGGCGTTTGTCGCGTTGCAGATGTGCCACAGTGATTTGGCTCGACAAAATATTCGCTTTTCCGTGTTTTAATAAGATTCACGAGAGAGAAAGAGAATGAGAGAGAGAGAGAGAGAGAGGGAGAGGGAGGGAGAGAGAGAGTGAGGCACTGGGCAGGAAATTCTTTATAATTCACAATATTTTCGAAAGCTTTTAACACATTTTGAGGACAATGTGTGGGTTGAGTCCCAAGGGAATAGGACGAGTCGGATGTAAGCCGGACACGACACGGCAGTCTTCTCAGTTGCTGAACAAGTGCTGACCCTCCTTGCGTTATCCATGAGAAAATGGGAGAAAAAGAGATGTTTAGATGAACAGGCATGCATTAGAAAACGGAATAACACGTATAAGTAATCCTGGGAATACGTTACGTCACGTCACGTCACGTCACGTCACATCACCAGTCGTGGTCTGGTATCATCAGACGTGTCGTCTGAACTTATGAATTATTTTCGTGTTTCTTCACCAGCGAATACCAAAGTTCTTGCCGTTGGGATGAAAGTTATAACTAAATATCACAAAAGTCATTGTTCAGTCATCAAGACTTACTTTCTAACTTTCCAGTTTTTGGACGTCACAAAATCCAAGAACAATAAATATTTTGCGGTGAATTTGTACCTGCAGAAAGTACATTTCCGTTGATATAACAAAAGAGTAACAGATGTTGTAAGAATCAGATTAAAACAGAAACAAAATAAAAACGTTAATGTATTTTATAATGTGTTTCTGGCGTACACAGTAAAGATTCTGCCTTTATTTCCGATGAATAATGTAATTTATTCAACATACACGAATGCTGGTTCAGCCATCATGCAAAATTCATGCAGAATCCTGGACAGCGAACTTCCAGGCCGGTCAGCCAGGGTAGGGTTCGAATCCCTTCAACAAAAGGTTTAAAAGTGAAAGTAAAAAAAAAAAAAGGCAACAAGGGAGACGGTCCTCAAGTTGATAATCAGTTAGATGGGGTCAGGCTGTGGGATCCGATTCTCCAGAAGAGGATCAGATTCCTCACCCTCTCTGCTCCTGGAGATCCTCCCTCGGAATCTGGTAGACATTTTGTGTTTGGTTTCTTCCCTTATACACCACACCGGTGTAATTGATATGTCGTTGTCTTTAACGTCATACCAAATGCAATCTAGGGTTTTATCTTGATCTATGACTCGCATGGAACAGGAGGCGACTTGTATTTCGTCTGAATTTCCAGAAAAATGAGTGAAATAAGACAAAACACGTCCCATGGGGTCATGGAATGTCTTCGACGACTTCAGGAACAATTTCCCTATAGCGTTTCAGTGAGATGTTATTTTTCTTACTGTCATTCTGTCACAAGACTGGTGGAGGCCGAATGTGGTATATTGTTTCTGTTTGGATATGAGAGCTGGCTGTATGTATTGTATGGTTATGAGGGTTGTATGTAGTGTTCATACACAACAATTAACAACACGGGGGGGGAAATTTGGACTAAAATGATATTGCTTGTCAATGGGAAATTCATTAGGGCATGAAAACAAAACAAATTGTTGCTTTCATAACAAAACAAATTGTTGCTTTCATAAATCAAATACGCCCGATTATTGATACAAGTTGGTGACGTCAGTGCCTCCCCTCTGTCCGTCCTGTCAGTGCTTCTGTCTGTTCGGTCTCTGTCTCTCTCTTTATCTCCCATTTTCCCTGATCTGTCTCAAAATATCTCGTAATGCCTTTCCCTATAGCAATGGACCGATAGCTTCTACCACATATCCCCACGTAGAGGGACGTCTGATCTCTCTCTTTGTCTCACTCAGCGACAGGTGGACGAGGCATACTGACCTGATGGCACTACCCCCCCTCGTGTCCTGGAGGACGTCCCTCTCGGCTTACCGTCCATCCTTACACGCCCGTATCGTCTTGGCCTTAAAAAATCGATCCCCCAAGCTTTCTCCTGGTATTGGAAGGCTTTTATGGCGCGGTACATCCGTGAGAAAGGAGACTGCTCTAGGCTCTCTAGCTATCGCCTGCCGCTCCCCACTTCTGCTGTCTCCACAGTCTGGCCAAATTCTCCCCCCTCCCCCTTCTCCCCTAACTCTCACTTTCCTAAAGACTTGGGATCTCATTCCCTCCCCTCCGATCACCAATACGGATTTCGCATCGTAAGGTCTACTGGCGACCCCGACACCGTATGTGTGACCCCTCTCTTTGATCCTTCTCCCTCCCTCAGGGATTTTGGTAAATCTCCCGCCGTTGGTGGTCGTCTCCTGCAGAGCATCTGGGAGACGGTGGCAGGGGCGTGTGTCTGACGAACCCCCCGCCCCTTTGGCTTCGCTCTTCTCTGTTGCTCCTTCACGCGTAAGCCATCCTTCCAGTCTTTCCAGTGCGAGGCATACAAAAGTATCCTGGGCAGAAGCATATCTTTCACTCTGCCCTGCACAATGCGCACGTACTGGGCAACACAAAACCTGCTCTCCAACAGATGCGGATGTTGCAGAAGTGTTGCAATTACTCATCTTGCCAGCAGATGTTCTACATCAAATAGGGGCCTCATTCACCCATCATGGAACACTGCTCATGTATCTAGGATCGTTCTTCTTCTATCTCTGGAAGCCAAACTGGAATCAGAAGTCTTCCGCCTCATAAACGCTCCTCCTGTCTCGTCTTTCCCCCAACCCTTTCCTTCAGATTTGAGGTTGCTTTCCTCTCTCGAGTCTACGGCTATCAGTCACAGTCCTCGTCAGATGTGGGCGAGTGTCCACCATCCTGAACCTGAGACAGGAGTCTGGCTCCTACTTCCAATTGCTTCTGTAGAGAGATCACCCTTCATGCAGTTGGCTGACATGGTGGTACCGCCTCCTCTCCTCTGCACAGCACAGTAAGTGGACCCCCTCTCCTCCATCTCTCGTCTGTCTGTCTCCCTGTAACACCTTCATATTTGAGAGAGACATAAAGTAAGGGCAGGAAGCACCAGTGACCTTGCTCTTTCTCCCTTCTGCCGCAAGAAAGAACTGGATGTAGTCAGTGAGCTAGCTTTATTATGCCTCTTACCACATACAATTACAAGAGTAAATTTTGGGAAAATAAGACATCATATTTTTCGGTATTAGAGAGATTTTCCAGAGCATCTTTCTGGACAGAGCTGTACAAGAACTGGACATGGAAATTATATGAATATTATGATCAGTGAAAGGGATAAAGCAGAATGCTAAATGGACTGTTAAAAACGATGAGAATTTAAGTAAATCCTCGTATTAAAATCTGTTATGTGATATATTGCCTTTGAAATTCTTTGGAATATAAATCCGAAAATTGCTTTTCCCCCACGTGTGTCCAAACGCACTTTGATATTGGCTTATGAACGCTCAGATAAAGAGTTACCGGAATTGAAAATATTATTCATTCCAAAACATTATAAAAGCCTCATAAGAGGGCTTGAAAAAAAAGCAGAAAATTTTTTTTTTTTGGAAAATCAAGTGAAATAGACGTCGAAACTTTTCAAAATATTTAGATAACGAATAGAGAATATAGAAGAATATGTATAATTCTGTTTTACGTTTTGATCTTTATATTACATTCAGCTGAATTAGTTAAAATAACAGAACTGTCATTGTGTTCTGACCGGGGCAGAACATGACAGTGGATCGCAATGTGTCACGGTAGGCAAAATTTCATGCCAGTATGCATGACATTGTTTGTGTAAGTATCAGTACAGCCACAGATACGTACACACGGTACATTACAGCCACAAGGGCATGTAAGCAACTTGCGCCCTGTGGTGAACAGGTAAACAACCCGCACCGTAAATAAACAGGGGCTGTGAAAAGACGGGTCAACGGGTGAACAGGAGGCGTGGGGCAAGGGGACTAGTTGTGACCACAGGTCACCAAGTCAACGAGTGTTGACCTTGAGATGACTAGATAGAGTTAAGAAGGCTAGGTGAGAGGCTCAGGGAGAGGCGGAGGGAGGGAGAGAGGGAGAGTATGTTGGTGCCGGTACGTTGGAGAGAGGTGACGTATGTTGATGTAGTTGTATGTTGGTGTATGTTCTTGCAGTATGCTGGCAAAGAATGAGAGCAAGATTGTATGATGAGAAAGTATGATGATGTGGGAGTGTGGCAGTGAGAGGTGAGAGCGTTGGTGAGAGTTTGTGGTGAGACAGTATATTAGGTGTAGGGACATGTAGGTGAGAGTTTGAGTGAGAGTTTATAGTGAGATTATGTCGGTACGAAAGTATGTTGGTGAGAGTATGAGTGAGAGTGTGTGTGTGTGTCGAGAAAGAGAGAGAGAGAGAGAGAGAGAGAGAGAGAGAGAGAGAGAGAGAGAGAGCATGTTGGTGTCCGTTGTGAGAGGGATGAGTGAAGGGGTGAGGGGGGACACTCCCCCCCCCCCTACTACAGCATCCGTCAGGTTAAGGAAGGAAAATAAAACGTGGTTGTTTCCTTTCGCGTCACTCTCCCAGATTTCATTATATTTTTCAGCATAAAAAGAAAACTTTTTCACTGGAAAACGCTTATATATATAACACATTTGTCTTTGTGAGTCAAAAAAGATACTTGTTGAAACTAGTAGTGATGATAACTTTTACTGTGTGAGATAATGAAATAGTTCCTTTGTTGGTCTGAAATGAAGAGTGATAACTGCACACTCGACGGTCGAGTCGAGGGTCGATGGTCGAATCTACCTAAGGTCGACTGTGGAGCAGTAAATATGATAGGGTGACGTTGCCAGGCGATGGTCCACGGTGTATACCGCTGCTGTGGTGAGGCCAACGCGCCTCATATAACGTTCTCGTTCTTCTGCCTGGATTTCAGGTCATAAACAACACGAATACTTCTTAAACCTCCAGAGGAGGGAATTTTAAGAAGTTGTTGACACGCGACTTTAAACTTTTGTATTCCTCTTTAAAGAGGACAAATTGATCACTTTGATCAAGAATGTCTGTATTTTTTCTATGTTTTCTATGTTAGCTGAGACGGCACGGGCGAAAGACTTTCGACACAATCTGGTTTTGCTGAAGACGAGTATATAAGATCGTTCACAGTTCTGCATAAAATGTCTCGCCACGAAGTATATGTGTAAATATGTATGTACATATGCTGAGCAAAAAGTAGAATTCCTTCCAGGACTGGATCAGTCATGCGGCGCAACAGCCCTGAGCGGGGTCCAGTCGTCTGCTCCAGCGGTGGCTGCCTGGACCAGCGAGGCATCAGTCTGGTGCTGGAGCTAAGGGCCTGATTTGTCTGGCCTGGTCCAGCACGTCTCCTTCCAGTCACGACCACACCCCCATAAAACTTATCGTCATCTGAGTGGCTGCTAGTGCACGCCGAAGCGCCACACATTTCCTGGAAGCTGGGTGGTCGTGGGCTTTCCAGGCCCTTGGCGTCCATCCTCATGGAATGTTTTCCTTCCTCCAGTATTCTCAGATATCATGGGGCGAGAGTCTGCCTGGAAGCCCCCCCTCACATCACACTGTCTCTCTTGCCCTTTTGCCTGGAATTTAGCTCCGGAATCTGAATCATTACTGATTGGGTTTGTACGGGAGTTTCCCTGTCCCCGGAGACTAGGGCTGGATATAGAGCCAGGCTGTAGGGAATACTAATAGCCGATAGCCACACATGGTCTCCTGTCCAAGGAATGGATCCAGGCTCTCCTTTCTATGTATACATTAATTTTCATGGTACGTTTATCATCCAAAAAACTTTCTAAACCAATTTTGTTTCAAATCTGGTTTTGGCAAATGAGAATTTTATGACAACTCATTTTGCTTAAACTCAATAAGTGAACGGGTTGTAAGTCTTGAGATCTCAGATTACCTGGAATTCCCATTTCCCTGAAGATTTGTTTGACATTGTGAAGTCTTCAAGATAACGTAATATACAATAGAGCTGGACGACTCCCTCTCCAGCTTGACATCGTCTGTGTAAAGTATGTTATCCCCAGAGGACCATCTCAGACGTATTGTCGCTCAAAGAATCCCAGCTTGAAACATTTCTTCCTCCTGGAAGAGAATCAAAACTATCTTCTTTGAATCCTGGAAGACGAACGCTCGGCATAAACGGTAATTGTAGAGACCTCCCAGGCGGCCTGCAGACCGTTGTTCTAACGGAAGACCACCTGGTCAGGAGTCTTGCGTGGGGAACGGTGTTCCAGAAGACCATATATATATAGAACACCGTCCACCAGTAACGCGTTCTGTGACCATATAACTGGAACCTTTCGCCTGGATCCCACAACCAGTAGAGGGTGTCATATGGCCCCCCCCACACATTCTACCCATCCAATATGGAGTGAGAGGATGGGAGACCGGCGTTAGCTCTCTCTCTCTCCCTCCCTCTCTCTCTCCCTCTCCTCTCCCCCACTGTCTCCCACAACGAGAACGATTCCAGTCACGTGAAATACTTGGTTATAACGGCTTGCCGATGAGGGTTCGAGGATGACCTCCCGTTTTCATAGGCCGTAATGTGGACGCTGAAGAATGGCCTAGCGTTATACTGAGGTCTTTGACGCCTTTGGCAGACTCTGAAGAGAGAGATTTGGCCCGATGCCACTGAGGACCACATACCTCAAGTACTCTCATCTCTTCAAGAGATGCTGTGGTCACTTCGCTGAAGAAACGCGTTACTGATCCTCGGGGGTAACACATGGTCGTTACAGTACTACCAGTAACAATCGGTAGTTACAGCTTCCTAATGACTAGTAGAGGCAACTGCCCTTGAATGACATAGTATACTTAGTATGACACATAGAGGGCCTAAGTTACTTCAGACCGGCGATGTCTTGTGTGTGTGTATACATATACATTGTGTGTGTGTGTGTGTGTGTGAAAATATAAAGAAATAGTCTTAAATAACTTCAGAAAACGTCGAGAGGGAAGAAGACCACATCTCTGAGTGCCGTACAAAGGTCAGCTGATGTGATGGCTTTAGCACACGACTTGGCAACCCCGGGTCCTTGGTTCTCACCCCCCCTTAAAGAGACAGTGTCGAGCTGACGTCCTGCCCTAGTTAGTGTCAGCAGCACCACCACCACCCACCACACACACCACCTCGGCTGACGTCTTATAACAGTAAACGTCAGCAGCTGTACCACACACACAGCCTCGGCCGTCAGGCCGTTACGAGTGCTAACTATCGTCAAGTCGTTACAGGCTGTGTGGTAGTCCTGTGTTGGGGGGGGGGGTCGGAGGTGTGTGTGTGTGTGTGTGTGTGTGTGTGAAGCCTGCGACTTATGCGATAAACTCGCATTATGTTACCATACTATCATGTTACTGTCACCGCCATGTCACCAACTGTGTACTGTGTTTTGAAATCTGCCTTGTAACGCTGTTGTTACAAGAGCGGTTCCGTTCGTTATCATGGAGTTGGAAGCGATGTGTTTATTGGTTTCGGACAGACGAATTGATGGCCTTGGTTGCGTCGGGCGATTTGCCGGTCGTTTGGTAGCGAACATGACATGTTTCCAGTCTTGCTCTCTTCTGTGTGTATGGTGTATCACGACTGTCTCTTGTTTAACGATGATTGGCTCGTTGATAGGCCATTAAGACATCAATCATATATTTATTTTATGCATATCCTGGTAAATACACACCGGCTGGACTTCCTTTTAATGAACGAGGATAATAGGAAATGATAACTACTTGATATCTATAAGGAATTTGTTTGAATTACCCCTCAACTACCCAGGGGTCGTAACGAGCAATGCTGGGGACCCCGTCCGTCATGTTATGTCCCCCTCGTTGTAACCAACCACATCCATACGACATCTTGATAATCTTTGTGAATGTGATTATCGAGTATTGGCGAGTCATGAATCATGGCCGGGTTGTCTGTTGGCAAGATGATGACGATCCATCGATTGATACGTTAACGACACTTGACCTGCGAGACAGGGGTGGAAATAGCAGAAGAGGACGGAACGGAAGTCAACGAAGACATGGTTAAGTCGAGGCGATTAAGAGCGGCCGCCTCTACCGAGTTAGTGGAAAGAAATAACCTTTGTGACTCGTGCTCCAAGATTTCGAGTGTTTTGTGTCGTGAGAAGTTTTAAATTGAAAGATTAAAAGAGAGAGCAAGAAAGGCAAGGAATCATTGGCTCTCCTGTCAACCAATGAGAAATCTTGGGTGACTGTGACTGGATCATTCTACCCAGTTATCGTGTCTACAAGTCACAGTCGCCCGCAGCTTGTTCATGAGAGACGAGTGTCAGAGCTTGTTAAAGACGGTCATTGGCTCTACTGCAGTTTGATACGAGTATAAGACACGTACGGGGCAAAGAGGGGAATTAATCGCAAACTCTGTCTCTCTAAAGTCGTGCAAGTTTCGTAAGTAGCTTCCTCAACTCTCAAATCCTAAACGGAAGTTTTAGGATCGTCTACTTCCTCTGGACACACACACACACACACACACAGAGCCCCGGCTGACGGCCGCAGCTCTCTGTCAGCGAGCAGCGCCCGTCTCCTGACCCAGTCGTTTGTGATAACGTATCTCAAATACAACACATGACCACTCTTGACAGACGTTGAGCAACCTGTAATTCAGACTGTACCCACACCAGTAAACGAGAGGGGGGGGGGTGGATAAGTTTCACGTTGACTGTAGCATACAGTGTGGGTCCTGTACTGGTCATAATACAGCCGAATACATCATACACCAGGCAGCGTTGTTGGTCAGCCTCCTACACTGTCGTAGGGGAACAAAGGACGAGGGAGCCAATGCATATCAACTAAGCAATTTATTTACTGGTAATTAAAACCAACAAACTCAGAGTTAACAAATAATGCAGTTGGGTTTGGACTCCCTCCTCCCTCCTCCCCTCCCCCCTCCTCCCTTGGGGCACTACCCCCTCTACTTCATGATGACGAGGAACAGCAAAACACGTCGTCATCGTCGTCGCCGGTCCCTACTGTCACTCACACGTCTCGGGACTCGACGCAGAATTGAAATTACAAGTGCAATATTGAACGCAATCATCACCGCGTTGCAGTAATAATGCCTCTGGCTTCTCGTATTGCATAACTGACTGTAGTATGTTTTAATTAAACACTCGTGTTGCGCACGAGAGTGACGGAAGAGAAGTGCTTTTTCCTTTTTTTCCAAAGGGATTTTATCCAAGTGGAATACAGGTAGCTGCAGATTGGCACTCCCTCCCTCGTGAGACTCGCCAGCAACTCCACCAGGAGATTATCAGACGGTCCACCTCATCAACGCGTCCTCATCCATTCATCAACCTATCCTTTGCCTCCGTCTTAATTACCATATGATCCAATGATGGCCGGGGTGATCCCCGACTCCCCACTCACTCACGCTGCTTATAAATGCAGCTTTTCTCGAGCCCCGTGTTCCCAGACAACATTCACCCTTCCCCAGCACATAACTCTACAGGTTTCTTCCCTTAAACTGCCACATCAACCACTCGTTCGCCGCTCAACGTTATAAAGACACCCAGTGTGTACAATGACACTTCATCATCCGGGAATGGAATATAATGAAACATTCCTGGAAAAGTGTTTGTGTGTGTATGTCTCCCATAAACATGTAACATAAACACAGTGATAAGATTAGGATCAGTAAATGCTTCAGTAAATGTCCGAGATTCGTAGATTGTTTAAGGACAAACTGACGCGTGAGTGGTTAATTGTTAAATTTTTTGTTCAGGTTAAAGAGGGTAATAGAAAACTTGGAGGAACACCTTGGAAGTTAGGTATTAAATCACTCCACTCTGTAATTTCTTACATAGCCAGACAGTAATGAGAAAGATACGTGATTTATATCCTAATTAAGCAAATAAAATAATCAAGTCTGAGGAGAATTGGGGAATATTTATGGCCTCACCTCATCACACAAATGTGGCTCCTTCAGTCGGACTTATCGTACCCTTGGCTGAACTTATCGTACCCTTGGCTGAACTTATCGTACCCTTGGCTGAACTTATCGTTGCCCTTGGCTAAACTTATCGTACCCTTGGCTGAACTTACCGTTGCCCTTGGCTGAACTTATCGTACCCTTGGCTGAACTTATCGTTGCCCTTGTCTGAACTTATCGTTCCCTTGGCTGAACTTATCGTTACCCTTGGCTGAACTTATTGTACCCTTGGCTGAACTTATCGTTCCCTTGGCTGAACTTATCGTACCCTTGGTTGAACTTATCGTTGCCCTTGGCTGAACTTATCGTACCCTTGGCTGAACTTGTCGTACCCTTGGCTGAACTTATCGTTGCCCTTGGCTGAACTTATCGTACCCTTGGCTGAACTTATCGTTTCCCTTGGCTGAACTTGTCGTACCCTT
>JAYMFT010178911.1:0-12090 GCA_038088735.1 Panulirus argus
AACTGTATTGGATTTGAAAATAGATCATCATGTCTCCGTGAATTGCGGTTGTAACCTACAACTTTTTCACGAAAGTTTGTCCTTTTATTTCATATATATATATATATATATATATATATATATATATATATATATATATATATATATATATATATATGAATGTATATATAAACTTTTACTGTCATTATATTTTCATTTGTTTTCATTGTTTTCTAGTATGGCGACAGCTTCGTATCTGGACAGAATTACTAACATTCACGGATATTTTTATTCTGTTTAGTGTCTGTCATGTTACTACAAACCCTGGTATGCACGAGGAGGAGCATCGGCAGGTAACTCTGCCGGCCCCAAGGGATCGCCTCACAGGTTGTGTCATTCTATCGCCGTATCGTACAGTCCCAGACAGAGATTTCGTGTCCTGGTGATTAGCCGTCACAATCGTCGCAGATCATTAGGGAAGGAACCATCGTGAGGGAGGGACGTGGATGAAAGGCATCGATGGACTTGCTTGTTTAGCCCAGTGCTGAGTGAGAGTCGTGCCACAGGGGAGGGAGCGGCAGCAGGGTAACAGGCTAGGCTAGTACGGAGGCCTTGCCACAGCGGAGGGAGGACGGGGACTGGCCATCACCGAAGCCGTACCACAGGGGAGGGAGGGGTGGATCGGGGCTCAGGAGATTCTTGGGCTGGGGGGCGGTAGGAGGGGTAGAAGCTACAGGAGAGGGAGGGGGACGAGACACAGGAGAGTGGCCACAGCGGAGGGTGGGAGAAGGGAGTAGCAGGCGGGGGAAGGGCCACAGGGGAGACTGAGGGAGAAAGGGGGACAGGCCACAGTAGAGGCTGGAGAGGGAGTAGGAGGAGGAAGGACCACAGGGGAGGCTGGGGGAGGGAGGGGAACAAGCCACAGGGGTAGGAGGGGAGGGGGGGGGATGGCAGGATAGGTTAGGGCCATAAGAGAGGCTGTTACAGGAATTGACATGGGGGGGGGGACCACAGGGGAGGGAATGGCAGCATGGGGAAAGGCCGCAGGGAAGGCTGGGGGGAGAGAATGATAGTAGGGGGGGGGGAGGGACAAGTATAAAGGGTCCTTCCACAGGGTAAGTTGGGGAGAGAGTGGCAGGAGGAGGACGGGCCAGAGGGGAGACTGGGAGGGGAGTGATAGCAAGAGGAGAGATTATAGGGGAGGCCAGGGAGTGAAGTAACACTAGGTGGAAGGCCACAGGGGAGGTTGGGGGAGCAGTGGCAGGAGGAGGACGGACCGATACTGAGGGTCGTATCACAGGGGAGGCTGGGTAAGGGAGTGGCAGAAGAAAGGCGCGCCGTTAATGAGGTGCCACAGGGGAGGGATGTGGTAGGAGGGGAATGGGTCCTTAATGAGGGTAGTGCCACAGGGGGAGGGAGTGGCAGGATGGGGGAGGGATTGGGCCACAGGGGGAGGCTGGTGAGACACGGGGTTAGAGGGGAAGGGGCCAGCACTGAGGGTTTCTGGGCCACAGGGGAGGCTGGACAAGGAGGACCTGTGCTGAGGGTCGAGCCACAGGGGATGCTGGATGGGGGAAGGAGTGGTTAAGGGGACAGGCAGGGTTGGTGTTGGGCTCATGCCTCAGCCCGACCCTCACCCACGCCATTACTGTAACAAGTGTGCCAGCACTGACTCCCCTCCCGGACTACGACACTAGTTTTCACTTTTTCTCTCTCTCTCTCAAAAATAAAAGAGAACAGTTAATACGAAGAAAATGTTTCTACCATTCGTGGGTACATCAAGATCATTTATCAATCAAGGCATGGGAGGTATATGGCCTCCGCTGGTGAGGGCGAGACGTGACCGTCCTTCGTTACCCCTCACACGGATCACACGCAACGGGAGGCAGAGTGGTCCGTGAACATCGTCAGCGAGCTTTCGGGGCGGCCTGGTGACCGCTCTTCTGCTCTGTCACAGTGTCGAGTGACGGGACGGACAAATACCTATAAATGCTTGCAAAAGCCGTGATGTTATGCGATGTCTCATCCGGGCAGGAGGAGGCCATACGAAAGAACGTACGGCAGATGCATCCAGCATAGTTACGAGAACGGCTGTGGAGCCTCGTTCATTCTTGTTTCGGGTTGAGTGTGTGTGTGTGTGTGTGTGTGTGTGGTAAACGTGGCTCACTCAGGCCGTGGTTAGGCCGTCCATCTGGAGGGCTGGTGCAGGGAGAGCACGACACTTGATCAGAACGGCAGAAGGGACCACTATCACTGCGACTCTGGCTGTTTCCTCCCTTATACATGGCCTATTGAAACTGGCGGAGCGCGTGGCCCGGCCCACCATTCTCTTTATTGCGTCATACGGGGCGCTGGAGCCGTGTTTTTATCCCGTGTATCTTGATAGGCAGGGGAAGGGCGGGCGGCCCGGGCCCAGGCTGGAGATGGAGGGTTAACTAGCGGGAGGGAGGAGGGGAGGCAGCAGATCAGCCGGGGATGGAGGGAGGGTTAACTGAGGTTACCTAGCAGCCGGGGAGGAGGGGAGCACATCTCCCAAGGACGGAGGGTTAGCGTGAGTTGACTGACGTGAGGGAGGAGGTAAAATGAACCATCTGGGGATGGAGACTTAACTTGACAATGTGTCAGAGAGAAGGCGTACGTCTTCCGGTGTTATGGTCTTTGTTCTACTCTTAAGGGATCATTGTTTTCACTGTTAAGAATGCTTTACGACGTTGGGGTTTTCCACTTTCGCTCGACATCAGATGACTTGATAGTGGTAATATTACGAAGGATAGGGAAAATATGGATTTAGATGGTTGTAAGATAACGTAAAATACTTATTCATATTCCCCCTTGAACGCGACAGGTGACACTTGGGCTGTGGTAGTGCTTAAAATTCATCGATATTGAGAACACACACTTCCCTGCACGGCGACATGCTTCGCTAGGTTCGATAGGTAATCAGTGAGTTCAGATGTCTGTAGCTGTACTAGAATCTGACCCTGTGTGGGACACATTCCTTTAAGCAGTGATTCGATCCCTCTGTATTTATATAGACATCCAAACTCACGTGACATATTTGCAAGGCTCGGATTCTGGCGGGGTGCTTCTTGTAAATGATATAGGAAATTTACTAGTCCTTGACCCCATATTTTACTACAGCCTCTCGATTCGTGAATCGGTTTAGAAACCGAATAAAGCTGTAGAGAATCCGACCAAGTGCCAGGTGGAGGGTATGTCCTCGGCTGTCCGTAGGACGGTCGTGTGTGAAAGTCCTCCCCAGTTTACTTCGGGACGCCCTAAGCACCCCTCCTGTTTTAGTTGACGGATTTTGACGACAGTAGTAATCGGTTGGATTCCTTAGACACCCTGAAGAGTATGTATAGAGTATTTCTGTCCCACAATATTCCTCAGATTCAAGGCTGAGTCCAGTTTGTGAGGACTTAGAATTGTGGGAGTAGGAGGTGCTACTGGTAAAGTCTCGCTCTCTGTTTATGAACTCTACAACGTATCAGGAATCCACTGATGCCACTTTCGTCAAAATCTATCATCAGCTTAGAGGATTCTCGTCCACTGTCTGGTGCATCACTGCTTATTTGGATTACCTTAGCGCGAGGAAGGACGGAGTGTTGATATCGATGTTGAACTTAAGGAATGGCAGGTAGACCAGCCAGGCAGGGATGGAGGGTTAACGTGAGTTATACTGTCGCTAGAGAATCAGACCAGCTTGGAACTTAGGTTAACCTACATCAGGGAAGGGGGTGCACACCAGCGGGAGATGGAGGGGTTAACTTGGGTGACAACGACGGGAGAGGGGGAGAGAGAGAGAGGGGGAGGAGAAGAGACCAGGTAGCTGAGGAGGGCGAACCAAAGTTAACTAGGAGGATGTGGGAGGGGCGGCGGGAAGCGCTGGTATAATGCTTTTACTGGGGGGTGGGGTGGGGTGTTGATGCTGGAAGTGGAGGAGAACAGCCAGGGATGGAGAGCGAAGATGGGTTGGCTAGCGGGAGGGAGAGGAGAGAAAGCTAACCAACCAGGGATGGAGGGGTGAACAGGGGCCTGACTAGCAGCAAGGGGAGGAAGGCACCGGAGCCGACCAGGGATGTCTGGGTTAACGGCAATTTACCGTCGGCAAGGCGGACGCGGACCAGATTAGCCAGAGATGGAGGGTTAACGGGGAATGATTAGTAGAATGACCGGACCGGCCCGGACTGCCCCGAGATGTAGGGATGGAGAGTTGAGTTGGATTGACTTTGCCGGCAAAGATGGGATGGGAAGGACACGGCGGCCAGCCATCGACGAAGGGTTCCTCTGGACTCGTCAGCAGGACTAAGGAGGAGGAGGAGGAGAAGGAGGAGGTCATCACGTAGCGCTTACAGTGAAGGAGGGAAGTGTTATAGCGGGTTACAACCCAGGTGAACCGGCCGGGGGGGAGAGGGGGTGGGGGCGGAGGCGAGGTGCAGACGGTGCAGTAACATGATTTAACTAACTGGAGGGAAGAGAGGAGAGGGGAGGGGGGAGAAGCCAGATATAGAGGGGTTAATCCGAGTTAATTAATGGGAGAAAGAGGGGAGAAGACATGACGGGAATGGAAGTCGGACGGTTTAACTATCGGGATGGAGGAAGGTAGTGGACCTTACAAGGTCTATGTAGAAGGTTTGTGTGGGATTACTGGCGGGAGGGAGGAGGAGGAGGAGAACAGCCAACCAGGGAGAGAGGGTAGACGGGTTGACTGACAGGCAGCAGGAAGGAGTGGGGGAGATCAACTGTCACTTGCACAGGCAGCGACTAGATACGTGGGGGTTATGGCGGTTCGGTTGTCCAGACAGAGGAGGAGATGTTGACCCGAAGATAAGGACACGGACATTTGGCAGACACAAGACGCTTGGTGAGTTGAGGAGGAGGGTGGATGACGAATAACGGATTGATTCGAGTCGACTCATTCTGGTAAAGTATGTGGATGCAGCATACACGGGAAACACACCCACATGGTGTGTTTTAACCGCACTGTCATAAGTAGTGATATGAGGTACAGCGGGGGACTGTGGAGAGAACGCGTAGGCAGCGTGGCAAGATACAGCGGTGGAGAGGCGTCATGTCTTACGTGGAAGTGGTGGTGGTGGTGTGTGGGGGTGAAGTGGTCAAGTGCCGTGTGTTGTGGGCGGACGTGACCAAGGGCTAGCCGCCACCGACCTCTTTGGCTCGTCACCGCCGCCTTCACCCTCATTTACTCGCTAATATCCTCGTAATTATCCCTTATTATTACTTCAAGTGCCACTCTGGTCGTGAGAGGCCCTCGCATCGCTCTTGAGGCTCACCCTCGGGCGGCCCTCCACGTGGCCTGAGGGTGGGGTGGTAGGTAGCCTGGAGGACCTGGCCAGGTGAGTCGAGTGCTGGCCTACACTCCTGCTGGCACGACCCCCTCCGCCACGAACGTGACCTCTACCCCTACCCTACCCTACCTCCTCCTCCTCCTCCTCCCGCCCCCCTCACTGCTGCCCCCTATCTGCTGTTGCTGGTACCAACCACCGACACAGTGTGACCCTCTTCGGCGCTCCCCTGCACATCACAGATGGGGAGTCACAGTGGTACTGAACAGGGAGATGTGCGATTGGCTTCAAGTGACAAGCAGAGTGCACAAGATTCGTTCAAGGCCCCATAACCTTTAAGCAATGTTTATTTTGCCGATTTGCAGTCAACGGCGAGTCAAATTGCATTTTGCCGATTAGTTTGTTTACTCTCATTTGTAACATATTACTGTACTTGTCAGCAATTTCCCGACAGCAGAAACGACTTGCCAGGTATCGGGAATTCTTAGAGAAATATCCTTTGTCAAAGGCGAAAAGAAAGATCAGTTTGAGTTGCACTGAGACCACTAGTGTCTTAGGGGAAGATCATGCCCGTCACCATCATGAGGTCAAGGGAAGTGTTGGGTTTAAAAAACAAATATGACAACTTTCCCTGACCTCTCACCAAAGACTCTGATCTGCCTCAACGTTAACTGAATATGGCGCCAGGGAAAATACAGTGTGGAAAATGAACTAAACAGCAGAATGTTGATCCATTGGTGTCGATTGTTTGGTAAAATAACAACTACGCACTTTCTGTGTGTATATATATATATATATATATATATATATATATATATACACACAGTAACAGTTACATTATCATCAGCATTACTTAATATCTTCTTCAACAGCAGTAAAATTACTTGCTGCATTGCACAGTATTATTGTCTCCACCAGCAGTAACATTGCCAGCAACATTGACTTTATCTTCCTATCCTTCAGCATTAACATTGCCAGCATTATGACTTGCTATCTTCCTCTCCAACAGCAGTAACATTGCCAACAGCATTGATTTTTTTCTTCCTCTCCAACAGCGGTAACATTGCTATAGTACTGGCTATCTTCGTCTCCAACAGCAATAACATTACCGGCACCATTGCTTGGTGTCCTCGTCTCCAACAGCTGTTAACATGGCTAAGCATCATTGCTCGGTACCTTTGTCTCCGACAGCAATAATGTTACCAGCAGAATCACTTGATATGTATGTCTCAGCAGTAATACATCACTCGAAGCATTTCTCGGTAACTTGGTCTGCACCAGGAGTTACTAGCATCACTACACAGGATCTTTCTCTCTCCAACAGCGGTAACATCTCCAGCAGCACTGCTCGGTATCTTCGCCCCCAGCCACAGTAAAATTTCCGGCAGTATTACCCAAAGTAGCATCAGCAGGGTTCTCAGGGTGTTGGGGGCGGCCACCACACCTTTAATAATGAAGTGGAAAAGTTGGAGTACTAGGCAGTGGGACGGGACGACTGGCGGAGAGAGAGAGAGAGAGAGAGAGAGAGAGAGAGAGAGAGAGAGGAGAATCATCTTACCAGTGAGCTGGGTCAGGACTGAAGTTCAGGGAGAGAGGGAGGGAAGGGCGGGCTCGACGGAGTCCTTGGATGGGGAGATGGATAAGAGAGACTGGGGAGCGGAGAGGGAGGGAGACAGACTGGAACGGGGTAGGGGAGGATAGTATACAGGAGCGGGTTGCGAGGCAGCCTAGGCACTGTCTTTCACTTCAGGCGTAATGATAACCGCCACCGCGAGGCCACTACAACCCACCCGAAGATTTACGTCAAATACGTAAGATATAATGACTATCTGTATCACTTCTTGCAGCTTATGGGGAATCTTTCATGCACAGAGGTCATACTGGAGGATGAATTAACCACTTCAGTACACGACCCGTCAATATGTACTGTACGGGGTGAGACAGGGGCAAGCGGCTGTTTACAGTAGGTTACCCTCGCCAACCCCCTGAATACCGCTAGATCAAGTTGGAAAAGTCTCTTATATAAAGTTTCCCCCCCCCCCCTTTTTTTTTGTCAGTTTTTTTCCTTATGGACGAAAGATTTGAATGTATGACGTTAAGTAACTTTTGTTCTGTAAGTGAGTTAACTGTCCCATGGAAGGCGCGGGTTCTCTTAAGTGGGTGATTCACATGAAGTGGAAGACGAGCCGTTTTGACAGAATTGTTCTGCCATCATCGGGTATTTCTCGGTGATTACGCTATTACGTCTCTTTGAGGATCTACTGTTCAGCCGACCTGTAGGTAAGGGGGAATTGCTCATGCACTTTCGCGGTACCGAGTCTAAGCGGAATTTGATTGTTTTGTAATTGGCATATTTTGTCATCAACAGATGATTGCGTTCCTTGTGTGTTCGGTAACCGTGTTCTCCGCGTCGGATCTACCGCTACGGTAGTAATTGGCGTGGTATAATGATTGTGGCTGGACTAGTTATCTACTGTTGTCACAGTGATTACGTCCACTCTTCTTGTGCATTGTGTATCTTGGTAATAAGTCTTTATAGATTTTTTTTTTTTGGGGGGGGGCAGAAATGTTATGTGGCGGTACAAGACCAGTGCTGTGTTTTGCGGCGACGCAACACTAGTTCTGTGTTATGTGGTGGCACGAGAACACTGCTCTCTTATGTAATGGTACAAGACCGGTGCTCTGTTATATAGTGGCATAACACCAGTGCTGTGTTATGTGGTGGCACAACATACTTATTGCGTTGTGTGGCGGTACAAGACCAGTGTTGTGTTGTGTGCTGGCAACAAATCCATTGTTGCGTTGTTCGGTGGTACAACCCCAGCGTTGTGTTGTGTGATAGTGCAAGATGATGTTGTGTGTTGGAGCAAGACCAGTGTGATGGTGCAAGATCTGTGTTGCGTGGTGGTACAAGACCAGTGTTATGGTGTGTTGTGTGGTGGTAAAAGACCAGTGTTTTGCTTCGTAGCGGTGGCATAAGACTTGTTTTCTTCAGCTTTTTGTATTATGCTTAGTTAGTGGAATGTCTTGAACATCGTTATCTCCGTTGTTATTATATTCACTGAGGATATACCTTTTCATTACGAGTTCATACTACTTTTCTTATACAACAAGAGGATTGATAAGGTATTAGTTGTTAAATATATCTTCACTTACTTTTTCTCTGATCGTTTTAGCACGATTTACCCAGAAACGTCCTACCCACACACTGAATCATCGACTTATAAGATAATGAGTACGGCCGCATCTGACACTGGTTTATATATCAAGATTTCCCTAGCGGTCATAAATAGATCTTTATTAAGATTTCGCGGCGGCAAATTGATCTTTGTAAAGGTCAGAGGGCTGTGGGATTAGAGGAGGAGGTGCAGTGCGAAGTGAGAGCGGCAGTGTGAGGAGGAGGAGGCTGGGCAAGGGGGTACGTGCAGGTGGCAGGCCGGCCAAGGGAGTGTGGTGTAATGTTTGGTGTAGTGCTCCTCCGGCTGCTGGAGAGCCCTCAAGTGGCCCCAGAGTGTGTCCCTAAGTGGCCTCTCAGAATACCTGTCTAGAGCCCCAGGGGAAGCTAACGTATAGCGGCCGCTTCCGTCAGCAGGCTCCTCCATCTGGTGGTCCCTGATGATGATCCTCTAGTGATGGTCCGTCCAGCTGATCATTCTCTGGTGGTAGTGGTGGTCCATCCTGCTGATCGTCTGGTGGTGGTGGTCCTTCTTGCTGATCCTCTATTGGTCCGTGTTGTTGATTCTCAGGTGATCCGTCCTGCTGATCCTGTATTAATTCTTCCTGATTTTCTTTGGGGGGTCAATCCTGCTGGTCCTCTATTGGTCCCTCCTGCATATCTTCAGGAACTGAGGTTCACGTGGTTTCACACACCATCCATGATGCCTTTCAGCTTTCTTGTGTGTGATGTGTGTTTACATATACGTTAACAGCCACTGTGCTGTAAGGGTAAGGAGCTCTACGCTTGTGGGCCCAATCGCCTGAAGTTTCACTACTCTCATACAAGTTTTTGAAATATTTAATATAAATGTCAGCTTTCCCAATCTCGAGACTTAACTTACTCCATTCATCTACTATTCTGATACCATAAAATCAACTTTTTATATGTTTTCTAATTAGTTTCTTGTTTATTTTCTTGATATGGCCTCTGTTTGCTCTGTTATCTGCAACTCTTGAAGAACCGTTCACTGTCGACGTCAAACCGGTCTCGAAACTGGATGGATATGGTCTGGTCCTGCACATGTTAACGTCCTGCATTACCTCTCATTGTAATTCTGCTCTTTTATTGCTGATACCCTCTGTGATTGATGCCCGGGCTCCTCTGGACCTCCTCTGTTAATTTTTAAAGCATATGTAAATGTAGTGACCAAACTCACGAAGGATATTCGATCTATGGTCTAACACACACGCTGGCAAGCTTGCTGAATACTTTGTTATGTATGGGTGTATGTGCTTGTGTGTAGGAATATATCTTGTTAGGGACATTGATGCCAGTGATTGAAATACATTTTGGTGTGAAAAAGAAATACCTGTTTCTAGAAGGCTGCTGTGGTTTACCTCAGCCTAGATTTCTGTTTGTAAAGCTACCAGTATCTTGAGATTCTGAGAGCGAGATGGGAAAGGTGTAGGAGGGTAGCGAGGGAGAACATGAGACTGTAGGATGTGGGAGGGGATAAAGGAAGTGGTTGGAGAGCGGAGAGCGGGTGGGATATATACTGGAAGAAAGTATAACTGAAGTATGAATCTGTATGCGTTGTTACGAAGTCCTGCACGAGGGAAAGTGGAACTTATACAAAAAGACTTAGGAATTATTTCTCAAGAGCTGAACTTGTTGAGTACCGGTGATTTGTCCCCACAGGTAAGGTCATATCAAAAGGGAATGATTCTCTTCTTAAGAAATACGTTAGAAAGTGTGAAAGTAATATTATATACTTAGGTAAGATATTAAAACACACATACGTAAATTATTTCAAAATTATTATTTCTAGCCATTCGTCTTTCCTTAACTTGATGGAAAGAAAGAAAAGCACACAGACATGCGAGTTATGAATTTAGTTATTAATAACCGTTGGAGTAAAGGAGATAAATAGGACTAATATTGTTATCATTTATGAATGTCGCGTAGACAAGATGCCCCTCAAAACCTGAGCTTTGGCGAGTACAAAACACTTGAGCGCTGTTGGTGTCTTCATCAAGCGGGCGAGGGGGAATAATATTCCCCCCGGGAATAAAGTAAAGAGCGAGATGTTGTTCGCCCGCACACAAACCGGACTAAGTTGATTACGTCACAGGCAAATTGCAAACAGGGAAACTATTTCAGTATATGAATTTTCATTTTCTATACCAAGTTTGTTGGATTTATAATGAAAGCGAAAGTTGCGGCAAACTACGGCTTGTAATTATAGGTGATGCAAGTTTCAAATTGCTCCTCCTCCTCCCTGCTCCCCGAGTTGCATTGAAATCTTGATGAAATTGTGACGCCTACCTCCTGCCACCCATCCCCGCCCCGCCCCGTCCCCATCTCCTGCCACCCATCACCTGCCCCTGCCCCAGCTCCTGCCACTCATCACCTGCCCCTGCCCCAGCTCCTGCCACCCATCCCCGCCCTGTCTCCCCGCCCGTCACTTCTCCCCCCTTACCACCCGTCCCGGCTCTTTCCTCCCTCTCGTGCCACCCATTCCCCAGCCTACCGCTTGTCCTGCCGCCCATCCCTTACCCCCAACCACCCATCATCACCCTTTTCCCAACCGTACCCACGCCTTACGCCCTTGATGAATACTTGTCACTGCTTCTAGCAGCTTACCACCCGCACCGTATACTCTTAAGCCCTTCCACAAAGCATCTGTGTCAACCCTGCCCCCTGTCCTGTTGCCCTTCGCTCCATTCCTGCAACCCATTCCTACCCGCTCCCTCTCCTACCACCTATCCACCCCCTCCCCTTTTTCCTGCCGCCCATGACCCCATTCCCGCCACCGATCTCTGCCTCCCTCATGCCACCCGTTTCCGCCTCTATCTTCTGTCATCAGTCCCCCCCCCCCCCATTGCCCCTTATCACCTCTCCCCTGTCGCCCTGTAACCTTATCCTGTTGCCCACCTGCTCTTCTATGCCACCCACGGCCCTCTCCTTCCACCCGCGAATCCTCTGACGTCTCGAACCCTCTCCTGCCACCCTCAGCCCTCTCATACCAAACACCAGCCCTCTTCTGACGTACTCAGTCCTCTGCTGCTGCCCCCAGCCCTCTCCTTCAAAGCATTAACCCTCTTCTGTCGCCCAAGCCCTCTCCTGCAACCCACCAGCCCTCCCCTTCTACCTGCTAGCCCTGTGCCACCCCACTATCCCTCTCCCATCGCCCACCAGCCCTTTCTTGCTGACAGGCCTACACTGCCGCCCACCAAGCCTCTCCAACCCCCACGGACCTGTAACATCAAGCTGGACACAGTAGTGCGTAATTTGAATGTAGCCAGGTGTGGGTGGAATTTAAAATTCGTGTGTTTGTATAGGAAGAAATATGAGTCAGTCAGCACGCTGGGTAGGTGGTCAGGAGTTCTGCTTTTAATGACGGCCGGGAAGGCGTCCAGGACGCCTGTTGTGTATTGGCCCCGGTTTTATTCCGGTGGGATTTGTTCGGCTTTTGTGCGACATGTTGTGAGGAGTTCTGGCATTGTTGCTGCGGGGCCCCATGTGTTCACAGACTCGTTCCAAGAGCCGCATTTCCTCTCTCTCTCTCTCTCTTCTCTTCTCTTCTCTTCTCTTCTCTTCTCTTCTCTTCTCTTCTCTTCTCTTCTCTTCTCTCTCTCTCTCTCT
>JAYMFT010178922.1:0-12089 GCA_038088735.1 Panulirus argus
CTCTCTCTCTCTCTCTCTCTCTCTCTCTCTCTCTCTCTCTCTCTCTCTCTCTCTCTCTCTCTCTCTCTTCCATTCTTACGTACACGATGATCAACAACACCTTGAAAACCAAATGTAGAATAACAGAGCCCTCCTTATAGGAGGTGAGATAGTGGGAGACTTGTGACACACTCGGTGCGATCGGAGGGAAGAGCAAGCGATGCACAAAGAGAGAGAGAGAGAGAGAGAGAGAGAGAGAGAGAGAGAGATGTTGAAAACAGAGAGAGACACACTACATACGTACGTACTTATGCTGAGCCAGATGGCATCAGAGAGTCGGAGGATTTGGCGTCTCGAGGCGTGGATTTTACTTAGAGACTGGATTGGATCCAGCGGACACGTGATTGGACAGTCGTGTATGTGAAAGAGGTCAAGAGATCAGGAGAAAATGGTTAGTGGTCTTTTGTAGGAGGAAAAACCTGTGATGAGGCCAGGGGAGGAACAGATATTGGTTGGGAGAGTCTTGGCGCTGAGTGCTGCACCCCAGGGCACCACATGTACTAGTGACCTGAGCCTTATCACCCAAGGACACCACGGGTACTAGGGACAGGAACCTTTCATCATCTCATGTCCAACGGGACACGTGAGATCAAATAAGAGGCGAGAGGAACAGTACAGTACAATTGGTCGAAGGATGAAGGACTCCTTCCGCTACACAGTCCATGTAATGTGACTGAGGAGGAGGAACTGACACGAGCTCACGTACGGAGAGCCAAGGGGACCTAGAGGTTTTGCCTTTAAATTCTCTCTTGCTACCAGAGCCTCGTGTGGAATAGATCAATATGCTTTTCCCCGAAGTATGTCTTCATCATTACCTATGCAGCACAGACAAGAACCAACACTCTAGTCTCAACCTCGGGTCATGAAAAATGTCTAGACATCTTCCCTGTGATATGGATCGCTACGGGCATGAGAGAGGTCTTACTAACCATGAGAGATTAATTTACGATTTTCTCCCTCAGCTGTGGCGAGAAGGGTTAACCTGATCAGCTACTGGCCCCGGGCGACTTGTGTTTACGTCACCATCGGTCGAGCGGTTTACTACCACAAAAACAACCACCGCGTCGACATATTCTGGATGGAGGGAATGATGCCGAACTGACGATCAACGGAGTCAATATCTCCTCAGTGAAGATGGCGACTTTTCTAGTGGGGGAAGTTTGTGTTTACTGTAACGTAATTGTTAAGAAAATGGTCTCGATTCATTGGAAATATCACTGAGACTTACTGAAAGTCGTATGATCATATATTCTAAGAGTACTGTGTACTTGCTGTTTCCTTGGTAGAAAATGGACCTTGGTTGTTTGCTGTACCGCTCGTCTTGTAAAGAAACAAAAAGAAAATGGGATTATAAGTTCTCAACCACGTCCCCTTGGTGCCACAGTCCGACTAGTTTCCTCCGCTGCAACCGGGGTTCCCTCCTGTTCCCTCAGGCATTCACTCTCCTCATCGTCTCCCTCCCCTGGCTCACGAGGCCAATATATATTTCATTCCATAGCGATTCGAACCCATTCGGCGTCTCCCAGGGGGAGTTCAATCCCCGCCCACAGCGCCTCGCTAACCAGTCTTCCTCGACGAATATCAACATTCCTGGAGTGCGCACCCTGGCTGGGTTATGACTGTTTGTGTGAGAGACTCCGTTGCTGTCTCCCGCTCCCCTGAAACCCACGTCTGCCTCAGGGTCTCCCTCAACTCACGCAACTCACGTTGAGTGGTTATGGGTAGTGAGTGTGGCTCTGGGATGGGTCTGTGAATAATTTAACATGATGCATTAAGACTTGCAATGGAAAAAAAGGATGTCTTACAGCAATGCCCTGAGCGTCGCTCCCACAAAGTCCTTAGTCCATGTGGTGGGCACTCAAAGAGGACCTGGGTATCGGGTTAAACACACAACCACATACACCAGTTCTGCGGTCACTGTTCACACTAAAGACGGCGTGAAGAGCCTCACTTCCTTACACATAGATTGGACTCTTTACAAAGCCTTGTCATTTTCGACGTCCTACACATTGCGATGGCCTTGAGCAGGGAATTAATTTGCCCTTACCGTCAACAGCTGACAAAAGAATGAAAACCTCTCTGTTTGAAGAAGAAAGAAGGTAGCATAACAGCCAACCCTCGTGTGTGTTATTGAGTATAAGTAAGTACCTGGCGTTAAAGATATGCGAGTGTAGTGTGCGGTGTCAACAACCTGTTGGAAAATAACTGTGGCCCAGCTGTACAGCGCTCTAGACCATTGTCTATGTAGTGTCTGTCTCCTCCACATTAAGGACCCAGAGGAACTACCCTCAAACACTACTAGACCGATAGGATCCAGAGACTACTCAACTGCAACATATTTTCAGTAATCTATAAGAATGTCCACATACATACTGTCGTTGTTGCTGGTGGTGCTGCTGTGCGGTGTGTGATCTGAAAGTTACGGTGAGGTCAGCCGGTGTAGAAACTAAGGCGAAACTTTGGCTAAAATAGAGGAGGACATAGGGACAGGTAAACAAAGGCAGCCATATTCTCCAAGCTCTGTTCTCGTACGACCATTCATACAGAAAGTCAAACTCTGGGAAATAAGTACCGTTTTACTTAAACCTTAATAAGTGCATAAAACAACGTAATGAATTGATACCAGTACCTTTTACTTAAAATGTTCCAATACAAGACAGGAAAATAAATAATTATAATAATCATCAACATTGTGACAGTAAATCAAATAAAACTGGGAATTGGTAAGTGGACTTGAACAAAACTAGTGACCGACTTGAGGATCGCTACAAAAATACTTAATAGTACACCAGAATTCTTGACAGATGAGGTCCTTGTGATCATCCATGTCCAGGCCCAGATGACTGGAAAGAAAGCCTTTTCTTTATCTTTTCATCTCTCGACTGGTTAAACGGGAAATAGAAATTAAAGAATCTGGGATGATTCTTTTTTTTTCATGTTATTTCCATTGTCAAGAAATGAGAGAAAATTTGTCGGAAATGATAACCCATATTGTTTAGCAGCATTTATGACATTCATCGAGTTTCAAGCATCTATTACGTATGCATTATACATTTTGAATATGGTATTCCTGTAGCTTATAACAACTGCTGTGATATTTGGATTTGCATCAAATGTATGCATGAGCTTTGGTATTTGGTATTTCATCAAAATAGGAATGTTTATCTTAGAACAACTTTGTTTTCTGTTATTATAATAATAAGCGAATACTTGTGGGGTAACCAATGTATTTGCTGCTTTCAACGTACTTGAAATATGGAATAGTAGTTTGTGGGAAAGAGTGTTTGAGGAATATGGATTACTTCAAAAGGGGAATTTCATTTATCATTCTGAAGTCTTTGTATTATATCAATACATTTTGAGAAAATCTACGTATGTTCCTCGTATGATTTGCACTCGGGGAACATTGAGTGATTTACCATTTCAATGTAATCAATAGAAAAGAAATAGGGATGAGTACTTAGAAAACTAGTGCTTGTTACAATAAAGGATATCGGAACAGTTTACATTCCATCTGTTTGGTTGAAAACGGTGGTTGATATAACACTGGGAACTGTAAACCCTGTCAAAACAACTTTGTATTTAACAATGGTTTACACATGTACAGAGTATTCTAATGTAAACTAATGAAGTGAAGTGGTTCCACCTAAAACTATTTTGTTTTTCAATAGGTTTTCGAGAGATTGTTCTCAAAAATATCTTTGTTAGTAACCGTACCATCATATGGTATTGTCAATAAGAGGACTGCCATCTTTTGGTATTATCAATAGAATATAAATGTTCAGTAAACAAAACACATCATACAACATTGTCAATAAATGAAAAAAAAAAGGTCCAGTAATGATAAAGATCATGCAACTAAGTTGTTTTCATTATCAAAGGCCATATAAAGATAATTCCTTTACTGCCGTATCATCGCTAGCTTAGCTGGGATAGGGATATTGTAAAGTTTCAATGAAGATAAGGATTTAGTGAAGATAAAAGAGTAGTGACGGTGTTTAATGCAGAGAAAGGTGTTGTGATGAAGAGTGTCAGGAGACTGAGTCTATAGTGAACATGAGGGTGTAGCGATGATGAATAGATAGTGAAGATACGGACATGACGAAGATAAAGGTAAAAGTAAAGATGAGGGTGTAGTGAAGATAAGTAGTGAAGATACGGATGTGATGAAGATAAAGGTAAAGTAAAGACGAGGGTATAGTGAAGATGTAGTTTAGTGAACATGTGGGTGTACTGAAAAACCGGCTTTTTTTTTTTTTTACCTAACCTCCGAAATCATCCAAATCACATTCAAGACCGATCAAAGACGTTTGGTATTTTAATGCCTCAGCAAAGCAGTGTTAAGAACAAATGACTGAGCCTTCGGGGAAAAAAATAAAATCCCTAGCTTGACTCCCTTTTTTTTTTTTTTTGCTTTTAGATGGTGACATTACAGGAGGGGAGGGATTTCAGTAGGAAAACTGTTCGTACAAGACACCTGATTAGCATGAACGTCATAATCACACGGGGTGTACCGGTTAGCGTTCCTGGCCGTGACGCATTCACGGGGCGACCGCCAAAGGTCGAGCATGGCATAGGTTCGAATCTTGGTTACGTCAATCGGTCCACAGTCATCCCAACTGTTCATCCAGCCCTTAGGGGGTTGTTCGATAAAATGGGTACCTGATTTAGGCCAGGGAAAATAAAGAAAAGGATAATGCAAAACTCAACGATAATATGTGCATATATTTCCTCTTTCTTTTCTGTCATAAGTCGGCCAAGATCAGAATGGTTGCCACGCCATATCTTTAAGGCTATCTCCGTTTTCCGTTCACTGTTGCTATCAACCAACCTTTCCCCAGATTCTACATGAGTTCCTCGTCCTCTTCTTCTTCTTTTTCCCAAAACGGACGTTTTCTTGATTTTGACACTGGGGCGGCCAACGCTGGGCTTCCTGGGCCGGAGCTGGTCATGGCGAAGTTCACCTTGACATCGCTCTGGCCATCCACAATGTACGGCCGACCGGGAGCGTATCCGCTGCAACGGTGGGTGGAGTAAGTGTCAGGCTGGGGTAAAGAGAGAGAGAGAGAGGGAGAGAGAGAAGCAGCAGCGGCCCAGGTGTATGAGAGGCAGGGAGACGAGAGGCAAGAAGCATACCAAACCTGTTAGGTTTGTGAACCCACCTACCCACCCGCTGGGCTGGCAGACCCACTCACCTAGCTGCTGGGCTGGTTGACCCACCCACCCACATACACACACACACCTGATAGGTTGGTCGATCCACCCACCCACCTTCTAGGTTGGTCGACGGCGATGTTGTGGCACGCAGTGTGGTCAGGCCTCCTCCTCACGTCTCTCATCCACCTGCTGGGCGGGTAGACCCACCTGCCGACCTTTTGGGTTGGTAGCCTCACTCATCCAGATTTTGGGTTGGTAGACCCATCCGCCCAGCATATGAGTTGGTAGACCCATCCGCCAACCTACTGGGCTATAGGACCCACCCATCCACTTGTTGGGCTGGTAGACCCACCCGCCCACCTTTTGGGTTGGCAGAACCACCCACCCATCTTTTCTACTGGTTGACCCTCCCTCCCACCTGTTGGGTTGGTAGACGGTGATCTTGTGGCGAACAATGTGGTCAGGCCTTCTGTTCGCGTCCGAAGCCACCACCACCAGGAGCAGCAGCAGCAGCAGCCTGGCCCTCACTGTCAAGGATACAAGGCAAAGATGGAAAAAATGAACACTTCCAATCGATCTGTTTCTGAATATCGACCAGTGCAGACTCCTTAAACGTACTCATGAACACTTCAGGTTCCTTATAGCTTCAATGTTAGAAGGGTAGGATTCTCTAATTTACTTTCAATGGAACCATTCATTCGTCTAGTTTCGGCCACCACCCGTCTCCTTGTACCAGAAGACCATTGTGGTCTCCTCCCTAGGGGGCGATGGGCCTGGGGCCTCAGGACGGCAAACAATTGGTCTATGCCTCGTTTTGTAAAGCTCTTAGTGAAACATGTTGTTGCTTCCAATGTACAAGTTGTCATTTACAGGCCACATTATTAGTCAATAAGTAACAGCACAAGTAGATTTTTACGAACCATAGTTGTAGTTTGTAAGTGTATACGTAGCCTTTCGCGAACCACAGTTGTAGTTTGTAAGTAAGCAAGTTAGAGTAGCTTGTTACAGTTCCGGTCGTAATTTGTAAGGACACTAAGAGGAAGTCGTTGAACGAATCGAGTCTCGAACAAACTCACGGCTAACCTAAACTATCATGAGGTACATTTACATTACTGTCATGAAGTTAAGACACAGCTGTGAGGTAGTTAGCACACAGTCAAGACACAAATCTAAATCAATCAAGACAAGTTGATTTAACTGATTCTTGGTTCTTAGCTTTAGCCTAATCATGAGGTAATGAATAGCAAGGATCTGGCAAGATAACAAGGGGGTAATCATGATGTCCCTACTGCTCTAAACGTCTGTTTAAGATAACTGCCACCGTGTGAGCAGCAAAGATTATCATCATACCATCGAATCAAAGACATACACCTGTTTCTTAAATCTTGGGTCTTAGTAGATTTTGTCTATATGATCTGATATCCTGTTGTCAAACAATAGATAAAAATAAGCCTCCATGGCAAATTCACACTGACGGAGATCCAGTAAGGAATCTACTCAACCAGTAGTTCGACCAAGACCAGCAAGGACCCTCACTGGTCGGTCCAGGGCTGATACTGTATCCCAGGTCAAGGAAACTGTATGAGCGGCGCCAATGCACATTAAATCTGATATTACACTTACTACATAGTACTACAAGAACCAGGTTCCCCAAGGTGACAAGGTTCCTGGACTTACTTGTGCCGTAGTGCCTGGTAACTGTCCTGGCAGCTGGTTGTCACCACACTACCTCCCCGTCAGCAGTTCGCCCTCCTTATATATACCTCACTTGACCCAATTGGTGGAACCCACAGCACATGTACGTACTGACAACGAAACCTCCACGGCCCGTTTCTAAGACAGCCATCACTATCTTTCTTGTCAAGAGGTTAAAAATATTGTCGAGGATTTACTGTTTTCCTCTTTGCAATGTGTCTCAGGGGTAACGACTTAATGTGATCATAAAAATGTGAGATGATGTCTTCCCGCTTCATCCCGGCAGATGATCACACAATGTTAGGTGTAGAGTGTACAGTGTTGCTGGCCACACAATGTGTCGAGCAGAGTGGACAGTGTTCCTGGCGATACAATACTCAGAGTCTGTCATAGGTCACTCTAAGTCAGTAACTGCACAAGACGATTCCTTAATTTTCTTCAAAAACTTAAAAAGAAAATAAATAAATCTGATCGTCATTTTTCACTTGACACATAGTCTTTACATACTGCGTGAAATTTTTATGCAATAGGCAAGTTAGCTCTTGAAGACCGCAATGCTATTGAAGAAAGTGGAAAAGATTTTCGATTTGGGTGTAACCTAACGTGAACGGCCTTAATAACCCTTTCAGTGAAGAGGATAAAAGTCAAATCATAGAACAAACAGATCTGAGTAAGTTTTTCATTTGTGTTGTTGTTTTATATCTCAGGTTCTAATCTGGCGGACTTTATCTACTAATAACCAATAAATCTAGCAATGTATCTATGAACATTTGAAAAAGGCCCATCGTTAGCCAATGATCCGTGACAGAATGAAGACTAAAGAACCTAACAACAACTCAAAAAAAAAAATAAATGAAATGGAAAAGGGGCTGTCATATGACAAGGGCCATTGCTGAAAGTGGGCATGTCATATCACAAAGATCATTATCAGCTTGCAGAGGTAGGTCAGACTGATCAGACTGGGTCACTCCTGTTGTACTGGACAGGTCTTACTTTTGTCACTTTGTCTAGTATTGTTGTTGCAAATGAATACAGAAAAATCCTTGTAGGTATTTTGAGTTTCTTCAACCAAGTTACCATTGTTCCAGAACTCTCTTGTCAGCTGCAGTAGAGTAGCGGATCCTGCTTGTAAACGTACCATTTTCTTATGATGATGAACCTTTTACAAAAGGCCAAAGGTCTTGGACGTTCCTGGAATCCTGGGAAGAAATGGTTTCTCACAATTGATAACGAAGTATGAAAAGTTCGTTTGTAGTTAACCTTGTCTAACTTTGGCAGTTTTATTGTGAATCTTATTTGCTGATGGCTTATCGGAGAAGTCTAGGCATATGTTGAGTTTTGATGTTCCATGTGAAAAGATCTCTTTCTTGGTAGAAAATATACATTCTAAAATCTTATCATATACATTTCTGTAACTACAGTAAAGTATTTGTGTTTTCTTATCCAAACATATTTCATATGCACACTTCAAAAGAGTATTCAAGCTTTTAGCTTTTAATCATAACATTCAGCAATCACTAGTCAAGGCCACTCCGTCAACCGCCAGAGATGAGATGTATATAAGGGAGGTGAGGCGGGCAGAGGATCAGTAGGAAAGCAAGTGTCAGGAGCAACGGTCATAGCTACACACATCAGAAAAAAGTAAGTCAAGCACACGACTGGTCTCTCCATAGGACAATCACCAAAATCTAATCAGCACGACAGAACTGACAATGTGTTTGACGACCAGAGAACGATGATATATAATCATAGATTTAAGAGAAAGCTCAAATAGTTTGTGTGAGTGTGTGTGTGTGTGTGTGTGTGTGTGTGTGTGTGTGTGTGTAAAGATACACCAGCACTGACTCTTTTCATGAGTACCCGTTCTTGAGGTGCAATTACTGGCACAGGTCAGGTGTGTGTTTGTAAATGTAACGGGCTGTTACAGGGGGATAAGCGTGTTGCATAAGCCCTGATGAAATGGTGGCTGCAGATTAAACAATAAAAAGATCTCGTTTACTGATCGAGGGAAAGGTTCTGGGAGTTGACAGATTTGGAAGCGGTTGGTTGGAGGGCTCTTGGGAGTGTAGCGAGGAGCAAAAAGCTAGGGAAAGAGCCGGGGCCGCGCATGGACATGGTGCATCTTAACAAACTCACAGGCCTCCATGGTGTATTCGTCTGCGTTACTGACCATGAGCCAGCAAAGGCTAACCCGGGATCGGACCCGCATGGGTTCGCATCCTAGACGGCAGTTGACCCACCAGGTACCTCATCTTTCCCTCGGGGCTGGTTGATACATGAGTACCTAGCTTCAGCTGTGGTGGGAAGGCGCGTGCTTACATATATAAGAATAGACGTGGCGCACAAATACACAAAGCTGAGAAGATGGAGCAACACGAGTGTAAAACTCTCTCCTCGTAACACACAAACAATGATGACAACGTTACAAATGCACAAAAATCATTCGATATCTTAATTGAATGTATGTTTTAATTACAGTCATTGACTGCTGACTAGTAGTTTTAGTACAAATCGTTCCATACATAGTCATATATAATATTCTAAGCTGTTCCGAATTTAGAAAAAATAAAGTAAATAAAGTACACGTAGGAAATTAACATTCTGACCTATATCACCAGATTATATTCTGATATTTCCATAATGTTTGATATACATGGGTCATGAGACATATTCCATATCTTTTATATATGTTATCTGACTTCATGCCTATCAACAGCTGTAGCTTATTAGACCATGAAACCTAACACACAAGACAAAAATATAGGTTGGTTCATTGTATAGGTAACCTTAAACCAAACAAATGCCAGGGTCGTTTAGACCGACAACCTCAAGTTAGAATCACCAACCGAATCATCTTGAACACCTGCAAACCATAAACGCTCACACCAGATATTTGACCATATACATTTTCTTTCTTAACCGGAAGACTTGATTGATCACTCACAGAAGTATGTCATGTAAGTACAAAATATTCTTAGCATATAAGCATGACTGACAAAAAACCTGACCATTAACATTACACCTGAAAATAACTACCACTTGTACTGTGGTCACCATTTTGTGTGCAATCAATTAATTCAAAATTTAGGCCTGAAAAACAGATCTGAGAGGTAATGGCATAACAAAATAGTTCATGAAAACATTTATTTCACTCTGTAACAATCATGTGTATTTAGTGTATCATACATCTGAAATGTTCATTAGATATCTTGGAGTAATGACCCATCATAAGAAAGAGTCATTAAGTTTAGTAGAAGATATTTTTACCTTGTACGAGTTTAGTAAGATGAGTTGGTTTTCCCTGGTACAGTGAGGATGCTGCTGCTGCTGCTGTTGGTGGGGGTGCTGGTGACCGAGCACGCTGGCTGGACTGAGGCTTACTTTGGTCCGAGTTATCTTTACCCCCAGAGGTACTACAAGGAACCCATCCTGTCTCCCTACACGAATTACTACTACCCTCGCTACTTGAATCAGTACCGCCGAGGCTTTTATCCCTACTACCAATACTAGCAGTACCCCAACTAGCATCACTAACGGCATCCCTACCAGCATCACTACCACTATCCCTAAAAGTGAGTTATATTCAAGTTTTGTTGCATTATTACAAGACATAGTTAACCGCAAGCAGTCTACATTTTACTCATTCGCTTTACATATTCCTTTTCTTTCCTGTCATATTCCATCTTTATCATGCGTTTTTTGTGATCTGTTGGAGGAAAACGTACTTCCCGTCAACTGATAACTTATATAGATATTCAAGTGGCAGCGTCGCACTAGTGATATGAAAGTAAACTTGCGGAGGTTTAAATGCAATATTGCTGTCTCTCTGACTCTGTCTCTCTATCTCTCTCTCTCTTTGTATATATATATATATATATATATATATATATATATATATATGTGTGTGTGTGTGTGTGTAAAGAAAAGTAATGATCATTTTTTTCATCTTCAGAATGTATCTCAAACTGAATAAACATGTGGTTCAGTGGCCATTTTAAGCTCCAGCTCTGAACCGTTTCTTCCGACATCATCCTCATCGTCCACAGATGTTATTGCTGTGAAAGTGTAGCCACAGCAATTAGTTGATGGACAGAAAATGGAAGCTGGCTTAATGTCATTTCTGGAACACGTGGAGATCCGTAGTAGTCGTGTTGACAGCCGAGAATGGAAGAAACTCACAGCCCCAGACCACACGAAAGACCAGCACCATCACGAACGACAGAATATCGGGATGGCCACGAAAAACAGATAACTGGGATCACTGCACAGGAAAGTCTGAAACACAATAAACATTGACCGGTGTCTGCTAAAAGTGACGTCAGCTGTTTAAGACCACTTTGGAAAGATTGGGAGCTTAGTTAAGAGCCCGTCGCTCTCAGTTACATACCTCTGAAAACTAATTGTGTAAGAAATGATTTACATCCCCGCATTGGCTATGTTGACATTTAATAAAGGTACAAAAAATAATCCACATACAGTTCTCCAACTTAGGCCCTGTTGCTTTAGAGCATTTCATATCCCGTGGGAAGGTTAACATATTGAAATAGAACTGATAGTTCATATGAGCCAAGTATCTGCATTATGATGATGTTAAGATAATGCAGCACACGGGTTGAACCAAAGGATCTTTACTCTCTTTATTTCTTCTCTTTTCTTATCTTTTTCTTCCTCGCCACACTTCTAAAAAGGAAACAATAGATGTCTCATAAGGAATGGGTTTCATTGCCCAAGTCCCATCCCTCAACACACCATTTTGCATAGGCATTTATATCAGTATTTCCATGGTGTAATGGTTACAGTTATTATTAATGACGTATGTACGGGCAGGCGTGGGTTCAGTTCCCGGACATGGTAGTCGGCTTCCAGTACGTACGCCCAGCTGTTCACAAACACAACAGAAGTGCAATGTGAGACGTCTTCAGAAATAAACACTTAAATCATATGTCATTTTTATATCCAATATCAACAAAATGGTTAAGCTGAAATTGTTCCTGGATAAACAGTATGAACAGTTGAAAGTTAAAAAGGGATGCAGACCTGCCCCTTAATTTTCTTATGAAAGCAAATAACTTGTGGCGGCAGACACGCCTTGGATATGGTACAGCTCCTGTTGGACTCTGTGCTAAACCAGCTTTCTTTAAGTATTGCAAACTGTTTTACTGTGGAAAAACAATATATATATATATATATATATATAT
>JAYMFT010178933.1:0-12089 GCA_038088735.1 Panulirus argus
AGCTCCTGCCATACTCATTTGGGCTGCTGCTCTTCATGAATGGAATATGTGGGCTTCTCCTCTTCCCTTTAACTGGTTGGTTGAATGATGCAGCAAGCAGCAATTTAACAACATACTACACTGCAGGTTGTTTAGCAGTGCTCCCAGCTATTCTCTGGATGATTGTGCCCTGTTTTGCCAAGCCTGTGGATGATGATTCAAAGTCACCTACTAATAATGTATAAAACTGCAATGCTAATTTACCAGAGAAGAGAAATTTAGGCTAAAATGTAACTGTGAGAGCTTCATTTTGTAATACTGTTCTATAGATTTTCCAGTTAAAAAATGTCATGTGAAAACAAATAAAAAAAATTATTAATAAAATACTGCTTAAACATTTAAGTGGCTTTCTAATTGATACTACGAGTGCATTATTGAATTATTGTATGGGAAATTACCAAGAAGAGTTAGATGTTGCATACTCAACACTATTGACAAGGTAACTAATCTTAATCAAAGATATTATTATTATTATTATTATTATTACTATTATTTTTTTTTTTTTTTTTTTTTTTTTTTTTTAGTGGTATTATGTAACCTCGGAACCCATACTCCAGGAGTTTCTGCAGCATCAGGGCTGTACTGCAGTCAATAACAGGGAAGGATGGACTCCTTTAGAATGAGAATTTCTTCAGCAAGAAGCAAGATTGTAAACTAATGGTAAAATCTTGCTGAAGATCACTCATAGTATAACCAAAAGCAGGCTAAGTCTGTTGATACCTAATATATGTATATTATCCCTGGGATAAAAGAGAAAAAAATGCTACCCACATATCTTCTGCATGTCAATGAAGGTGACTAAGACAGGCAGGATTGAGGGGGCTGGAAATCTTCCCCTCCCATATTACTTTTTGAAAGAAGGTACAGAAGAAAGAGCCAAATGATCTTTTATCATCCAAGGCTGTCATCTGTTATGGAAACTACCTCGCTAACATATAGGAAAGAAAAGAGAATATATATATATATATTGGAGGGTATTATGTGATATATGTATATACATTTTTTTTCCCCCATACGTGCCTGCCATTTCACGCATGGGCAAGGTACTGTCAAGAACATATTACTGAGCCTTAGAGGGAAAATCCCTCATTTGGCTCTTTGCTCTTTATCTTCTTTTGGAAAGTAATACAGAAAGGGAGAATTTCCAGCCACCTACTGCATAAGTGCTGTAGGAGCCTCATGAAAACAGAAAGGATTCCTGGGGCAGTAAGTAATTAAGAAGCATATTAGGTATTATCTCACTCTCTTGGTGTTACTGGACCCAGCTTCTTATGGTTACACAACAGGGGAAAATTCAGATTTGGTGAGACTGTATCACTGAGAGTACAGTCTTATCAAGGATTTTTACCTCTGAAGAATCTACATTTCCCTGCTACTGTAAGTGACTCAGCCTTGAGCTGCAGGAGCCTTGAGAAAGGACCTGGGTAACATCAGGTCTCTTTCATAAAAATTGGTCTCAGGGTAACTATAAATAAACTGTTAAATGGGCAATATCATACCAGTGAATGGAAAAGAGTACAGTCTCATCAAGAACCTCTTGCTCTAGAGGAGTTCATAATGTTATCTTGCTTCTGCATGGAGTGTGGCCTTGAAGCTGCAGGAGCTGCATACAAGGGTCTTGGAGTTTTAGAATAATAACGACATAGGTTGAGCTCATTAGTTTTCATTATCTCAGGCTAAAGAACCTATTACCATATCAAAAGTACGCCTTTTCACCTTGAAGATGAATATACAATATGTGACTTTTGAGCATTAAATTTTAACATGAATGTAAATAGTATCTTTTATCTACAGAACTTAGATGCCATACTAATATTTTTTCACAAAAAATAAAGAGTATTGATCTCATATAGGCTTTCTGGCACTGACATGTTAATCTGAAAACTGATTTTTTTTTTCCTTTTTGCAAAAAGAAACACATTTATCAAGGAATATGACAATGATTTCTATAATGATATGTTGCCAAGTAATATATGAATGGCTATGGTTAATTTAATTTTTTACTTTTTTGCCCAATCATCTACCAAAGATAATTGTGATTTTAACTCTATTTAAGACTGCATTTAGATAGGTGGCTAGATGATGTAATATTTTCTTATGTTCAGCTGTTTCCCATAAATGATACCAAAATTACTTGTGTCTGATTACCTTTTATAAAGCATTATTTACATCTAAAGATCCCTCTCTCCATGGTGGTGTTCATATGTAGTTCATACATTTATCATATAAGTAGGGGATGGAGCCTTCTGATTGTTCCCTAACCTTTTCAGTCATACATTTCCACATATTTCAATGAAGCAGTTGCCAGCTAAGTTCACTATGAAGAATTTCACTGCAAAAAGAATGTCTCAGTAATGTGTAAGATAATAGAATGCAGGAAATACTAGAAAATCCAGATAGTACATGGTTGGTTTATCATCCTAAATAGGGTCTACACAATAAACCTTGAATACTTTTTTTCATGTGTATTTCTTGGCTTTTTGTTTTATTCCTTGTAGTGTAAACAGGCCTGGTGCCTTTTACAATTTTAGGATGTACTGATTGCACACATCACTGCACAGGATGCTTGACCTGCAGTCACAATGTGCGCTCTAGATAGCAGCCTTAGGGTCACCATGAGACCCCTCTCCTGCTCAGCCATAAAACAGACCCTAGTAACAGATTGCTCTATTGGCCCTCTTTTGTATAAAGAGATTTTTCGCAGTTCTGCAGTAATGAACCCACTCGTTTATGATCTGTGCATAACTACCTTGAGTTCATAAAGTCTGTTCACCGACATACCACCATATGACTTTGGCCATGTTTGTCTCTCTTTCAGCACCAGTATCATATGGTCTCTTGCTTCTTCCGTTTCCAGTAGGAGTGTCAAAGGATATCATCATTACCTGCTTCTTGTAGCAGCAACATCATGAACCTCGAGCTTTCCCTTAGCCCTACTACAGCATTGTCTTTTCCTTCCTGTAGCACTGCTATGGTACCTTAGTGATATCTTTTCCCTCCTGCAGCACAACCACAGAACCTTAGTGACACTTTTCCTCCTGCAACACAACCACAAAACTTCAGCAAAGCCTCCTTCCTGCAGCCCAGCCACAGGACGTCAGCATCATTATCACCATCCTGGAAGACGACCACATATCTCAACAATGATTTCTCCCTCCTTTAGCTCAAGGAGAGTCCTTGACACTTTCCCTCCTGTCCCACAGCTTCTTGCAGCACAGCTATAGGACCTGGGTAGTGCCTCCTCTTCAGCTTCTACACAACCACGAGATCAGGCAGTGCAGTGCCTGAACTCGTCTTGCACCACCACCATGGACTTTTGCTTCACCTCTTCTTCTCCATCAAAAGCAAAATGAGACACCTACATTATCTCTTCATACTTTTCCTGATCCCAATAGATATCAATATAACATTGTTGTAATGTCCGTTTCCTTCATTCTTCTCAGTCCTTGTATCCCAAAAGATATATTAATATTATCATGCAAGGATGTTTCAATTTAAATCTTTTAAAACGTTCATGCTTGCATACACTGGATGCAGTATTCTCCTTGAGCTTTAAAAATTCATTCAAAATCGTTTTTTGAGATAGCATTCATTTTTGTTTTTGTTGTGTCCATTATGGGATCTATTGTCATATTATGGTTTAAAGTGTGCACCAACCTTTCCCATGGATAAGTTGGTAGTGCATCTCATTTTCACATATATGTGAATTTTAGACTTCACCCACAATACCCATAAGGATCCCACTCCATTATTCAAACAGTCAATTAAAGTTCAAGTAAAGAAGGCACATACTTGACTTACTTTGATATAAAATTGTAATCTCGTGGTCATCATAATAGGGAACTACCGTAATACGAATATGCACATGCAGATATGTCTGTGGCATCTTTTCAACAGTTAGAGTCATGTGCATGATAATGAAAATTGTAAGCTAAAATAAAGACAATTACTAACATAATTCCATGGTTCCTTCTATGATAGAAAATTATGGGTTACCCAAATCATTCTCTTTAATACACTAGTTCAGCAATAGATGTCACTGTAGTCGAATTTTGGGATATATCTAAATAATGTAAATGAGTGCCAGTTGCACTTCTTAACTAGATATTCTGTAGCCTTTGGTGAGGGATATCAGTGGCGTTTGTGTGTTCACGTGAGTTGGATGATAGAAAGACGAATTCCCAGTATTTCAGGTAAGGAAAAATTTATCATGATTTTTATATACCCATGTATACTTATTTGAGTACGTTGTGTTAATATGTATACAATAGCAATTGCCGACGTAAAACCTGTAAATGAAGCAGAGGGAACTCGATTGGTTTGGACGAATGGATAAAACAATTAGTGTTATACCGTTTAAGTGCAGTAAGAATGCTGGTCTCAAGAAGGCATGGAGACCGTCTAAAACTTCAGTTTGTTCCGTAGATTTAGGTAGCAATTTGTGCTTATTTAGTACGGACGACATACGGGCGCAAATGGAAGGGCAAGAAATGTAATATGGTGCCACGGAGTTACTGATGCTCCTGGTTCTGAAAATGTAGGCCGATAAAGTTTAAACCATTAAGCAACATTTTTATTTTTATCACATCACATGATCAAAGACAATGAGGTCTGTATCTTTGAGTAACCGAATTATAACATTAGAAGTTTGATTAATATTTTATGACACTTTTAAATCCTTGAAGGGTAGTTACTTCACAAGACCAAGGAGTAATGATGATAATTACTCGTTATTGTGAGGCGCCATTTGTCGGCCACCTGTCCTAATTTTCCATCATATTTCTTGTCTTTATAAAGACACAGTCATGAAATTTTATTTGATATTCTTGAAACAGTTGTATGTCACAACTGTATTCGTATGTGGGCTGGAATTCTCCTTCATGGAAATAATTATGAAGAGTTGTCATAAATGTTATATATAGCTTTCCCACGTATAATTGAATTTCGACATTGCATTTTTGACCAACGTATAATGAATTCTTTTTTACGCCTTTGTAACTTTGTATTTTGAGTTTATTACCCTGTAGAACAGTTTGGCGAGTACAAAACACTAAATTCCGATGATTGATTAAATTGGGTATTGTCTTGTTCAACTGACTTGGCTATCCACCCCGCAACCTAAGATTATTCATTAAATTAATCAAATATTAACATTGAACCTCTAAGTGACTGTATGTTAGATTTACCATGTGCTTATCGACCTTGGCTCCCCTTTTCACGGTCTGAAAATGTTGTAGTTACGATGACGATAGGCTTGCCCTAATTGGCTTGTTTCATTGTTAAGCTGAAGCATTTTAAGAGAGCTTTACTGATTGTTGTGGTCATTATGGCGGTACAAATTTCATGAGGTTATTAAGGTTGGTTAAGCTTCGGAACGGCCCTTAAAATTACATGGTAATCTTTATAAAAAAAAAAAGAGTAATTAGTCAAAGTGATTTAAACATGAATTATGTTAAAGTAACTTTGACACATTTTACATAAAGACGAACAAAGAGGTAGCATTATATAATTAATAATCATTATTCGCCTTGGTGTTCGACTTAATTCGGTTTAACACGACACGTGTATGAATTTATAGTTGATTAAATCTTTGGCAATTCCTCGTTAGGTAACTGCATTGATTAAGCGGTCTCTGGGAATTTTCATTGATATGAGGGAATCCGATGTATCCCAGTCTAAAATCAGTAATAGGTCGTTAACAATTTATCAAATACGCTAAATAATTGTTATTGCTAAGGAAATAAATCTGTCGTATGGAGGCTTTATTTCAGCGTATGTTTCTTGAGAGCTGGCCTTTTGACAGAAGTATTATTGCTGAAACTTCTGTCATTTACGTGATCTGTAGACTATTTTGCCGACCAACATGTCAAGATTGCATGGTATAGGACGGTAGGGTCATGCATCCCATATGACATGATAGGTTATAGAGATTTATCATTAATACATTTGACAGATTTTGAAAGTAGTTAACCCGAGTCATTCACTTCATCTGAAACGTTTTACCTAATAAGAGGTACATCCAGGAATACGCACTTACAAATTACATTCTATAGTCTAATACTCGCTGTAGACAGAGCATACAGATACTGCTTGTTCACTGATAAAAAGTTAATTGATAAACATAATGGGAAACATGATTATCTTATATGTAGGTTTCAAGCAAGGTAACTGTAATATTTGCTTTAGGAAGGCCGCAAGGTGTCCATGGTTGTTTAAATGATCTCTGGATTAAATCGTATTTTACTCGTATGGTTTTTGCTCGTTGAAACTCGTGTATTTAGATTACCCTCTATGTAAATGTGGACTCAGTATCTTATATATCATTAATGCCCCTGGTAAACCTAGATAATACAGGTATGTAAATACTGAGCCATTTAGATTAATTGGATTGTGGCTGTTTACTGTAATGGAGCTGACATTTAGACCTGGTAATCCTCTCTACCTATTTAATATAATTCCTGAATGACTTAATTCCTTAACTCCGTTACGAATTTTAAACCGGTCAAGTAATTTTTTCTCAGGACTTGATTTTCACAGCATTGGTAACCAAATTAATGCAGGCTTAGAATAGATGGGAGCATTGCTACTTTTTTTCAATATTTTTTTTCCCTGAAGTTCACAACGAAAAGTTTATTGAACTGTATAGATTTACTAATCTACCAGCAAGGTAGATGTATGCAGATGATTTACTTTTAATATATAGTCCTAAATTATTTACAAGGTTGGGGTGCACGTATATATGGTAAAAGTTTCCTACCTGAATTTTCACTGTTCTGTATCTTCCAGAGCAACAATCGGATTGTTAGACTTGCCTGTGTTTCAATGAATATCATACATGGAAATACTAAGCCAACAGAAAAAAAAAAATCTTTATTGTCTTGTGAGATGCTCTTTGAACTATCTATTCATTAAGTGGATGAAATTTGTTTAGAATGATAAAAAAAAAGACTTCCTACAGACAGTATCTGTTAAAGTGCCAGCAATTGAGAAATTTTCAGATTACTTCAAGAGGAACTTATAGGGATTTGCTGATATGAGTAAAATGAAAGATAAGGATGGAAGAAACATGAAGCCAATGTATGAGGAGTTAAAAGAGGTCTGTTTCTGCCAAAATGTGTCTAAAGGGAAAGTGAGAGAATAACTATGTAAGAGCAGTGTTACAATGGAAGGATCAACAGAATTACACAAAGATCTTAGGTGTTTGAAGGAATTGTTTGTGTACCACCCACCTCCATACTGTGAGGAGGGAGTTATGTAATAGATTAAAAGGTAGGCAAATATAAAATGGATGAGTGTTGCCACAGCTAGTGATGTAATCTTTATTAATGAAAGTGGAGAAAAAAAGGAGAAACAAAATAGTCTGTAAGTGTGGAAACAGAATTTGTAGTACAAGGGTCAAATGTATGGTGAAGCATGATCAAAGGTAAATTATAAAGAACATGCTGGGTGAGACGGAGGTTCAAAAGGACATACATCTTACTTTCTGCCCTTCATGACTTCTCACATTGTAAGTTTTTGTGGGCAAGCCTTACTTAAATGTACTTATAATTTGCAGGAAATTAAAGTTGACAATAAAATTCCAGCTTTTTAACAACACACTTTACTTCTTCCAAATCTCCCAAAATTCTTAATGTAGGGAAAAATCATTATACATCCTTTTCCAGCTGTATTACCTTTACTGTTGATTGATCTATACAGTGCATGGGAAGATATGACTAGAATTACATTATCTTTCATTAACTAGAAAAGAAAAAGGTTCATGAGCAAATTTTTTTTGTAAAAATATTTCTTTTTACAATTACATCTACTTTTATATGATTAGTAATCTCAAGAAAATCAAGCTACAGATCAGAAACCTTTAATATATAGTAATCTTCATTCTTGACAGCAATCACCAACAGAAAATGGTAACTTTAGCTGCAGTATTATAACTCACTGAGAGAAGCAGATTGAAACATAAAAAAATCTACACATTTTGTAAAGGAGTAATCATAACATATAAGAATATTTCATACAATGTAAAATCATAGTAAATGAGTGACAATGGTCCCTTAACAGTACTGATGAGTAAAACAAGATATACCGGTATGTAACCTTTTTGTTTTTAATTCTTCTGGTCACTTACTAGGATGTCTCGTAGTAGAGTAAGCATTGCCAACTTGTCTAGCATAGCACAATATGACAAAGTACTTGCACAACGAACTGTAAACAAGAATCCCTCAAAATGAGAAAGAGTATGAGAAGACATGTTAAACTCCTACTCTTACTATGCCTTACATAGACTACATGGTCTTGTAGTGGGAAAGGATAAAGCTCATTAATCTGCTACATATCCACCTGTCTACTTTAAGACTTAAAAGAGCAGTAAATTACTTCATGGAAAGCTGAATTAGATACAAGAGCATTTAGGATCCCATTACCTTTTGTCCCATTATGGAGGGAAAAAACTCGTAATTCCATACAATCAACAACAAAATGCCTTAAAAAGTACATTTCCACGTCATTAGTCCACAAGGTGGTAGCTTTCAGTTACTGCATTTTCCTCTAGGCATTAGAAAATATCATGATGAGGCCATCTTGCCTACTGGTACGACAATCAGGAGTTCTGACAAAAGGCTGATTTCTAGACAATATGGCCAGTTATCTTGAAATCAGGAATGTGTTCCTTTAGATTACTTCTTGTTATTATGTTGTGAGGATGCTCGTTGCTTCACAGGTCTCAAGTTTAGTCTTGATCTTTGTGATCTACCTCTATTTATCGATTACCTTTATATTTATTCTTATTTACAAAGGGAGGATCAATTGCACAGTCTCTCAGCCCAATCACACACACGATTAAATTGTGTATGCTGTGCTAATGTGAACATGGGCTTCCACACTAATGCAAGTGCTTCTCAGTTTTTCACTTTGTGCACACCTTGATTTGTTGAGACAGAAATATCCATTCACACACAAAACATGATTTATCACAGCAACACTTGATGAAATCATTCATCTATTTCAACAACAAAATGTTGCAGTTGAGTTTTGTGCCCACATTATTTTAAAGTGTAGAAACAAAACTATCTGCTATGCTTTTAACTGAAGATGGCTTGAGGTAGAGCTGAGAGAGTAACCTCGATAGCAATACTAACAAACCTACTTTATCCAAAAGTGATGAAAAGGTTGTAGCTTTTACATTAATTGTGCACAAAATCTTACAGATCAAGAGTACTGTTTAATCAGATTTGTCAGATTACAGTTCCATAAATTTTATATATGTTTACAGCAATAAAAGTTTTAAATCTCTCATAAACAGGAATTAAAATTTACATTATGTACACTGGATTTAGATGTAAAAATCAAATGGAAAAAATGGTTTATATAATGTGTACAATCCCTGAAAATATTTTTTCACATTTAATGGCAGCTATGGATTTACATGTGCTGAATGGGCATTGGTCATGGTACTCAACTTTGCATAGTGGTTGATGAAATATAGATCTAGACAAGATTTACAGTTAATGCTTAACAAATAACAGTTTTTGTACAAGAAAAAATCACTTAAGAAATTATGTTCTGGCAAGACTTGCAAAAATGTAAACATTCATATTAGATTCAATGCAGCAACCCAAATAGTAATTCAATGCCAAACCTCACAATCCAGGAAAAGGAAATAAGTGTTGAAAAGATATTCAAGAGACTTATAAGAAGAGACTGCACTCCATGAATGGGAGGATAAGTGATTAAGTTTTTCTTTGAGTTATCTAGTAATATTCTCACTGGTAATTAAACTGTGCAAGGATCAAGCACAGGTAAAACAATTCATCACACACATCTAATATCCCTGGGGTAGGGAAGAAAGAATTCGACCTCCGTATTCTCTGCTTATCATAAAAGGGGTAGGAGTGAGGAGCTGGAAACTCCCATCTTAGAAGGAACAGAATAAGGAACCAAGCAGGGACTGCTCATCCTCCGTGAAGGCTCTGGCTGGGTTGTCTATATGTGTGTGGCTATAACCAAGATGAGAAGTGAGGAGAGATAGGTATTATGTTTGGGGAAAGAACATTAGATTTTCTAGGTCTGAGTGAAACAAAGCTCAAGGACGATGGGGGCCTAAACATGCAGGAGGGTGAAAAGCATGCACAGGATAGAGTGAATTGGAAAGACTTGGTATATTGAGGTCAACATGCTGTCAGTGGACTGAACCAGGGCATGTGAAGCATCCGGGGTAAACCATGGAAATGTCTGTGGGGCATGGTTGTAGAGAGCTGTGGTTTCAGTGCATTAAGCATGATAGCTTGAGAATGGATGTGAATGGCAGAAGCCTTCCTTCTTCAGTTCCTGGGAGAATGGATGTGAATGGCAGAAGCCTTCCTTCTTCAGTTCCTGGTGCTATCTCATGAATGCAGGAAACCAGTCAAGTATGAAATAAATATATTAATATTTCTTTAAAATGTCATTGTGGTTTTATGTGAAATGTTTTATATCAGTAACCTTTTCCTGTATTAATACCTTTGGTATAAAATGTGCTTTAGTAATTCTGACCAGCTAAATAACTATGCACAATGAATCCTTTTCGGTAAACATTTCTTGAAAAACTTCATCATCTGCATTCCACCAAGAGAAAGTAAATACTCATCACTTAATAAATTCTGAGAAAAATTGATTAGATAAGAATTCTTTGGTATAAGTAAATTCATCATGTGATGATATTATGGTTTAGAGATGTGATGCTTAAAAATGCTCCTTCATAAAAAATTTGCACAGTGATAAAAGAAAAAAATGGTTGAATTTTTAGTGCAATACTGTACAGTGAAAAGGGAAAGTACTTAAACTAAATTGAAAAAAAAAAAAAAAAAAAAATGGTGATATGATAAATTAGGCCTAGGTTAATATGAAAATAACAATTTCCAAAATGTAGGTAACTGTATTTTTAACAGCAAAATGTTAAGTTGGATGCTTTCCTTTTAATATACAGGTGTTGTTAATATACAAAAACAAATATTACCAGTATTTTAATATAAACATTTGGTAGTTAAATTTGTATCTAAAAGGGAACAAGAATACTTTATTCTTTTGTCCTTTTATATTTCTGCTGTCCTTTTTAAAGTATGTCCTTGTAACTAGTGCCACACATACACATGTAAATGTGTAAAGTGAAAGATACTTTGAGACCATGCGGGAGGGTGTTGGATGTGCAAGGGATAGAACAATTTGGAGCGATGCAACAAGCAGGGGGTAACATGTTCGCAGTGGGCTGAACTAGGGCATATGATGCACTGAAGCAGAAAGGCCTGTGGGGCTTGGCTGTAGATAAGAAGCTCTGGTTTTAGAGCATTATATATGAAATCCAAAATGTGAATATGAACAAAAGAGGACATTCTATTTTTGTTCCTGGTACTACTTCACTATGTGGAAAATGGCAAACATACAACCATCAGAAACTACACACTTTGTTGCAGGATTCACTGGGATAAGAGGGTTTACATTTTTGGGGGAAGATTTCTCAACTTGATTTGCACACAAAAATATGAACAAAATGGCAAGAAACATGAAGTACAATCTGGTACATCAACAATCTAGGTATCTAAATATAAAAAATTTTTAAAATGGGATTGGTTTTACGTAAACACACATTACACTAGTTACAGACATGTTATGACGAATTTGTTCTTCAATCCAGACATTCAACATTCACTCCATGTTCTCCACTACTTCACTTCTGATACGAGTATTCTTTGTTGTACCTTGAGGTGTTACATTGGAAGCACAGTCTCAATTTAAACGAGTGCTCAAGAATTGTTCTCACTGATACGACAGACAAGTCATGAGCTATGATATTATCAATACCCCACTGACCAGCATGAAAACCTTTCCAAATATCTAACTTTACCTCCAAGCTAATGCTCTTCCTGCTTTTCTTCCCACAAGCGCAAAACTCTTTTGGGCACTTTCCACTCATAATTGAAGAGGGTTTACGAGGTCATACACTCTTTTGTGTCTGTTAATATATATATATATATATATATATATATATATATATATATATATATATATATATATATATA
>JAYMFT010178944.1:0-12089 GCA_038088735.1 Panulirus argus
TCTCTCTCTCTCTCTCTCTCTCTCTCTCTCTCTCTCTCTCTCTCTCTCTCTCTCTCTCTCTCTCTCTCATTTTAGCCATTGTTCTCATGAGTTGACTACATTTGTCTTAACCCCCAAGGTTTGGACTCGTGACATGTTTGTCTGCTATTTTATGCAGTTTCCATGTGGAATCTGGCTGCTCAAGAATTAGCTTTCATGATTCCTTCCTCAAACCTCTAAACTTGGGAGTTCGCTTCCTTATTTTGTCTTTCCCTCTTCATACAACCTTTCTTTCTTTAAGAGTTGGGTCTACAAATACAAGCAAAGTTGTGATTACTTTCTGCTTTCTTTACCTTTTACTTTCTTTTATACAAGATAACCTTGGTTGGTGCTTGTTTTGCCTATACCATTGCAGTCACTATAAAAAGATTCTTCAAATAAAAACATGTAGAAACACAGCTTTCTAATGGTTGTGATCATTCTCAGATTCAGTGAGCATGCATTCTATGTACATGTACTGTATTCAGTTTTACAGATTTAGTCTCTCAGGTGTCATGACCATCCTCTCCTGACTTGGTAACATATTTCTCTTGGCTTAGAGTTACCACTTCTGTCTCTGGGTTCTCTGTTGCTTACTGAATATGTTTCAGACTTGTGATATGAGGCACTGCTGTTGACTCCAGATGATGTTAAGGTTCTTGAGAATCAGTGGGTCCTTCTGTATATATTTCCATCATCTTTAGTGACCTTTTAAGGTCAGCTCTTGAGTCTCCTACTAACAGTAGCTTCTTCCCACGTCTTCTTTATATTGCTGGTTGGTTGTACCATTACTCTATTGCTTACCAGTGTTGGCTGCAGGTTTCTGTGGTTTGTGTGTTGCTCTCCCTCTCCTCAGCACATCTATCAGGGTTCAGATGCCCCTTGTAGTGAGTATGAGGGTTTACATGTGTCTTCTCATGAGTTGCTACAACAGATTATTATCCAAGCCTTTCAAGGTGTGTTGTGGATGTTTAGGAGTCTGAGATACATATCTTCATTAGCATCATGACATTTCTTTATAAGTAATTTCACAGTCTTGGCAGTGGCTTCAGCTCCATTTTTGCTTGGTGATGGCCAGGGCTGGAATTCAGTAAAGTTTCTAGGCTTTGTAAAGGACTTTAGTTGGTGTGAAAAGCACTGGGGGGCTGTTGTCAATGATTACTATTTCAAATATTCCTTGTTGAACAAAGTAGTGTTAAGTTTAGTGATGACAGCTTCTGAGATTGTTTTTTGTATATAGTTCACTTATATGAATTAACTGTAGTAGTCCACTGTCACCAAGTAATGTCGTCTCCTGACGACAAAGGTATCAGTCCCTACCTTCTCTAATGGTTGCTACGGCAAAAGCAATTGGTGAACCATTTTGCATAAGGATGGATCCCAGTCCTGAGTCACTGACAATGTTTTCTCAAGAAAGTTTCTGAGGGGGATCATAAAAGGCTATTACATGGGAATTGACTATCATGTCCTAGATGCATGTAAAAGGCTGCTTTGGAGTGTCTGATCAAGTCCAAAAAAGTTCATTTTTTGCCATATTATGCAAAGGATAGAGTACATTAGATATTTTGGTTAGAAACTTTGCTAAATGATTAACTATATTTAAAAAAAATTTTTTTTCTTCTACATTGGTTGGTTCAGGAAAGTTTATGATAACTTTTACCCTCTCAAGGTCTGACTGCAAGCCATCATCTGTAATAAAGTGTCCCATAAAAGTAACACTGTCAGTTCTGAGGATGTGTTGTCCTTTTTGAACTTTATGTTCATTGCCCTATATTGCTTTAAGAACTGTTCTGTGTTAGAATTATACTCCTCTAAGGTTTTTCCATGAATTACAATATCACAGCAATACAGACCACACCAGAAAGACCCTGGAGAGCTTCATTAAGTTGCTTTTGAAAGATTTCTGATGAGACAGTGTCCAAAGGGAAACCATAACCATCAATACCATCTGAAACAACTCTGAAAAGTGGTAAGCATGCTAGAAGGTTTGTTAAGCTGGATATGCCAGTGTGCTGATGCAAGGTCAGCTTTAGAGAAGACTTAGGACTGACCTACCTTATGTAGGATGTCCTCAAGCACTGACAGTGTAAAGAGCTCCTAAAGCAGGCCTCTTTTCAGCTCTCTGGAATTGATACATATTTAGTTGACCCATGGTGTTGGCTTGTTCACTAGAACAGTGACTCCTTGATTGACCAGGCTATCCAGTTCAGCCTTTAGCATAAGTGTAAGAGCAACAGGAACTATTCTGTTGGGCATGACAACTGGCTTTTTGTGTGGGTCTACCTTAACTGTATGTGGCCTCAGCAGAGTGGCACATTACATCAGTATAATCATCCTCCACATTAACTACTTTGACAGGATCAAATGTTCTGATTTACAAATATGAGTCCCATATGAGTGCTAGCCTTTGTCCCTAGAAGACGCATAAAGTCTTCCTTAAAGATAACAAATTCAACAGAGTATTTCTTCCCACTGTTTAGGTTTTGGATGCTCCTTCTGGATGTGCTAAGAGTTACCATTGTAAAATTAATCCAAGTTGTAAGTATTATTTTGGTGTGCTGAACATCTTGTGCATAATGTACAGGAAGAGTATTTACAGTGGAACCATGTCTGCATGGATGAATATTGCTTTGCCTGCAATCATATGGCATTTACTATCTTAAGGGCAAAGAAAGTCAGAGTTTACAAGGTTTATGGAATTATCAGAATTGAAAGGTACAGTGTAAATTTACTCTCCTGCAGAGGAACTTTCAGCCTTGCAATCATCTACCTTAGGTACAGATGTATGTTTGGTTACAAATATTTTGCTTTTGCTAGTATATGGACACTTACAGGCAAAATGATTCTTTGTTTCCGCACTTATTACAAATTTTCCCATAAGTGGGACATATCTCCTTTTTGAACACATGTTTAAAATAAAAAAGATCTGCAGATATTACCTGATTTGTCCACTTGTTCATTACAATTTGCTCTTTACCAAAAGGCAGATTTATAATGCTTAACTTTATTAATAGTGTATGTGCACATGGCTCATTGTGAAATACAGCATTTTCAGCAGCTTTATATACATCAACTTATTTCTCAAGAGTTAGTTTCATACTTCCAACAGTTCAGTTTGAAAAACAGAATCCCTATTGCCTCACTATTCTGTCTCTTAACAATGAATCTTTACACAAGTTACAGTATCCACAGGTTTTTATAAGGTTTCTGAGGCCTTAGTAAAACTTATCAAAGAATTCTCTTTCATCTTTATATTGTCTGTTAAGTATGAGCTTTTCATATGTATCATTGACTTCATCTGTCTATCATTTTTTGAGGATGCAGCCTAAACAACAGAGCATAAGTCTTCCATCTCAACTTAAGTAATTTCCAGTTGTCAATAGTGTTTATCACCTGAGAGAAGGATTGTATGGGCTTGACGCTCGGAAGTAGTCGTTTTGGGCTCAGCCCACCCTGAACGCTATTGTTATCACTTATAACAAGAAAATCTCAAGAAAAACCAGTAAGATTAATGCGGCCTACCCACAATGTCAAGTAATCATCTCAGGGTATTGCTAGCTGATGCAACCTGCATGTGAGTACTGTTGGCAGGAAATGTGAAGGGACCACCCTATTTTATCTAAAAAGTCTGCTATAGTATTATGCATGACTCTTTACTCCTACTCAACTGGCACCATGTTTCATGTTGAACAGATGATACCAGTTCTAGCATGGGTATATGACTAGGTACATGAGTATTAGCCAAAGAAGTGGAGTAGGAGAGCAGTCTTTATTTCTCTAGCATGACTTCAGTAGTTGAACATAAATACATTTAACAAAAGAGGTTCTGAAGGAGCATTTAGCCTGAGTTCAGATAATGTAACAGAGGTCACCAATGGAGTTTTGGGACTATTACTCTTTTTGATGTATGTGAATGACTTGTCTAAAGATAAGGACTCCTATATGAATATGTTTGCAGATGATGCAAAAGTCATGAGAGAATTGAAAAGCAAAGAGGAGTACATTAACTTATAAGTGGACCTAAACAGACCCTAAAGTTGGTCTGACACATGGTTGATGAAATTCAACTCAAGCAAATGTAAAGTAATGTGGATGCCATAAAGTGAAAGGAGGCCTTATTGTGCGTATTAGCTAGAAGGAAATAAGCTTCATGATTCTGTGTGAGAAGCACTTGGACGTCAACATCATCCTTAACCTGTTGCAGAATCACATATTAGGAAATTGGTGAAGGATATAAATTGTCTTCTGGCAAATATCGGAATACCTATCAAGTGAATGGATAAGAAAATATTTAGCAAGTTCTTCACATTGTACATAAGGCCAAAATTAGAATATGCTTCTCACAGAGTAACAGAAGTGGTCCAGAGGAGGTTAACCAAGATGGTACAAGCATAAGGTTTTAGATTTATCCACCTTGGAAGAGGAAGAGTGAGGGATGACATGCTCATAACCTTTAAGTTTTAAAATAGATCAATGACAGCTCTTCAAGAGATGTAGAGAAAGAGCAACCAGAGGATATATTGTGAAATTAAGCAAGAAATTTGTTAAAAAAGATGTAGAGAAACAATTTTGTAGTATGAGAGTGGTGGAAGAATGGAACAGAATGACTGAGGACATGGTTATGCAGACAGCATACACAAATTAAAGAAGTTGAATGATAGCAGAGGTGTGATGCATCAAAACCACATCCAGGCCCCTAGCTGCATCATATGTCCTTGTTCAGTCCAGTGCCAGCATGCCACCCACTGTATACATCACTCTAATCCACTCTAACCCATGCACACCTTTCATCCTCCTGCATGCTCAGGCCCCAGTCATGTAAAATTTGTTTCACTGCATCCTTCTGTTTCTAATTTGGTCTACCCCTGTTCCTTGTCCCCTCTGCTTCTGACACATATATCTTCTTCGTTAACCCCTCCTCACTCATTCTCTCCATTTATATCCAAATCATTTCAGCACACCCTCTTCAGTTCTCTCAAGCATATTCATCTTGTTATCATATCTCTCTCTCTTACCCTTTTAATCACCTCACACCACAAAATATCTTCAAAAGTTCATTTCCAACATAGCCACACTCCATACATTCTCCTCCATAACCCATCCTTGCATCCATATAACATCGCTGTGACTACCATACCTCCAAACATACCCATTTTCAATCTCCAAGATAATGATCTCTCTTTCCACACACTCCTCAATGCTCCCAGGACCTTCACCTCCTCACCCACCAGTGACACTTCCACTTCCATGGTTCCATATGCTGCCATGTCCTCAGCCAGGTAAGTAAGAAAATCAACTTTCTCCAAATTCTCTCCATTTAAACACACTCTACCTAACCTGCCCCTCTGCAGTTTTTATTCACATTTACTCTCAACTTCATCCTTCACACACACTTTTAAACTCAGGCACAAACTTGTGTAGTTTCTCACTTGAGTCTTTCACTAGTGGTGAGTCATCAGCAAACAATTTACTCACTTCCCACGCACCCTCATCCCCTACTGACTACTTACTTGCCCCTTGCATTTACCTCCCTTACCACCCTGATCATAGATAAATTAAACAGCCATGGTGAAATCCACACCTCTTCTGAGACTAACCTTCACCTGGAATCACTCACCCATTCCTCTACTTACTCACTCATATGCCTTACATTCATTTCAGTTCACTCTCTTCCATGGGTGCCTTTTACCCTCTTGCATGTTGTGGCCCAAGCACTCAAAATCTTTTTTGCTCCATCCTGCCATCTCCAGTTTGGTCTTTCTTCTCCTTGTCCCCTTCACTTTTGACACATTTATCCTGTTATTCAACCTCTCCTGACTCTATCTATCTATCTATCTATCTATGCCTCTGATGCCTGTTCCCTCATGGAACTCCCTCAAGAGGGGGGGGGCCATGGCAATAGAGTCTCCATGACTAATGAACTCCAATGCTGCTTCTTAGCCTTTAGTGCCTCACCCTTAACAGGCCACTGGTAGAGGGCAACTCTAGTACAGTGTTTGTAGAGGCTCCTACCTAATGCTCCTATAGCTTTCCTCTCACACCATTTGATTTTCCACAAGGAATCTCTATCACCCATGTCATATGCTTCCTCCAGATCCATAAATATCACATGCAAAACCATTTGTTTCTCTTAGTATTTCTCATACCCACTCTGTAAAGAAAACACATGATCCACACATCCTCTATCACTCTTGTAACCAAACTGTTCTTCTCCAGTGTGATGTTCCTTTCATGCCTTCACCTTCTCAATGACCACCCTCTGTTGTTACAGCTCACCAGGTATCCACAACAAACTAATCTCTCTCTCATTCAGACACTTACCTCTGTCCCCCCTTGTCTTTATACAAAGGGACTATACAGGCATTCTGTCAATTCTCAGGCATCTCACCATGATCCATACACATGATAAAAATCTTAACTAACCAATGAATAATACAGTCATGCCCTTTCTTGAGGAATTCTTCTGCAGTCCCATCTGCTACAGCTGCCTTGCCACATTTCCTCTATCTCAAGGCTTCACCATCCCTCCTCTCTTCACCAAATCACTTCCAATGACTTTCTCACTTCAAATGCCTCCCCAACCCAAACACCCTACGTCTGCCATGCTATCTTCAGACACATTTATCAGTCCTTCAGAATGCTCACTCCATCTCCTCGTCACTTCATCACTAACTATAATCACTTCCGTGTTTGTCCCCTTCACCATTGTTCCCATTTGTTCACCTGATTTTCTCTCAATTAATCTTCCAGAACACCTTATTCTCCCTGAAGTTTACTGATAATTGCTCCCCACCAACTCTCATTTGCCCTCTTTTATTTTCACCCATGCACCTTCCTCTTATCCTCCTCCTGCTTTCTGTTGCACATATCAAAAGACAGGTCTTTTACTTTTTTAAAATTTTCTAGATACTTTCCTTTGTCTTTAATTTTTCCGTTTCCTAAGTCTCTCTATTTTTCAATTATGGCCTGGTCTTAATGTGGACTTTTGTCCGTGTCTGGAGCGTTCAGCATGGAAAAAAAATACCAATCATTTGCATTTCTCCTTGTAAGTACTGTCCATACACCTCTCATTTCTCTTTCACTAGCAACTTTACATCATCATCTCATCACTCACTACCATTTCTCACCTGCCCACCTCCCGCCTTCTGCATGCCACACACTTCTCTTGCATATGCCATCACTGCTTCCCTAAATATCTCCCATTCCTCACCGACTTTCCCTGCTTCATTTACTCTCACCTTTTGCTGCTCTATACCCAATCTCTCATACTATTTCTTCACACACATCTCTATTCTAAGCTCACTTATTTTCACCACCTCTTCTCACACATATTATTTCCTCTTTTCCAAAAGTCTCTACAAATCTTCACGTTGACCTCCAATAGGCAATGATCAGACATCCCACCTGCTGCCCCACTCAACACATTCACATTCAAGAGTCTGTATTTTGCATGCACATCAATAAATATATAATCCTATAATGCCCTCTTACTATCTTTTCCAAGCAATGATGTATGCAGTACTTATGTCACTAGTTCTTTTACATCACACAGCTCCGCAAGCTGTTTGCCACTCCTGTTCATCTATAATACCTGATCTCTTGCATCAAAACTGCAGACACTCACCAAACTGGAGATGGGAGGATGGAGTCAAAAAGATTTTGAGTGATTGGGGCCTGAACTTGCAGGAGTTGAGAGACGTGCATGGGATACAGTGAATGGGAAGGATGTGATGTATGTTAGTTGATGTACCATCAGTGGACTGAACCAGGGCATATGAAGTGGCTGTAGGAAACCATGGAAAGATCTATAGGGTATGGTTGTGGATAGGGGACTGTGGTTTTGATGCATTACACATGGCAGCTAGAGAATAATATGAGCAAATGCGGCTTTTCTTCATCTGTTCCTGGTGTTACCACGCTAACATGGGAAATAGTGAACAAGTATATTAAAGAAATGAATTTTTATTCTTTCCTCTTATTTGCCATTTCCTGCATTAGCAAGATAATGCCAGGAGCAGATGAAGGAACCACATTCTATCACACCCAAACTCTAGCACTCATGTGTAATGTTCCAAAACCACAGCCCCCTATAAACAACCAGGTCACACAGACCTTTCCATAGTTTTGTCCAGCCACTTCATATGCCCTATTCTGGTCACTGACAGCATGTTAACCTGTGTATAACCACATCATTCCAGTTCACCCTGTCCTTTCACCCTCCTGCATGATCAAACTCCGAGCACTCAAAATCTTTTTCACGTTATCCTTCTGTCTCCATTTTCCATCTCCAATTTGGTCTTCTCCTTCAAGATGACCCTTCCACTTCTGACACATATATCCTCTTGGTCAACCTCTCCTCACTCATTCTCTCCATATGTCCAAACCATATTAGCACAGCCTCCTCAGCTCTCTCAACCATACTTTTCTTGTTAACACACCTCTCTCTTACCCTTTTACTACTTACTTAATCAAACCATGTCCCACTCCATATTTTTCTCAAACATTTCATTTCCAATACTTCCACCCTCCTTTGAACATCCTCATTTATAGCCCATACCTTGCATCCATACAACATTTTTGGGACTACTATACCTTCAACCTTCCTGACAACAACCTCCCTTTCCACAAATTCCTCGATGCTCCCGGAACCATCACCCACTCATCTACTCTATGATTCAGTTATGCTTCCATGGTTCCATTTGCTGCCTTGTCTACTCTCTGGTGTCAAAAACACTTCACTTCCTCCAAATTTTCTGCATTCAAACATACACCACAAGTACACTGCTAAACCTAGAACCTAGCTCTTATTCACATTTACTCTCAATTTTCTCCTTTCACACACACTTCCAAACTCAGCTACCAGTTTCTGCAGTTTCTCACTTGAATTAGCTACCAGTGCACTGTCATCAGCAAACAACAACAGACTCATATATGTGTGTTACTGGGCTTTGCTTGCAAGAGGTTATACTGCATTTGAAAAGTCACCTTTGGTGAGGCTGTATCACTGGAAGTACAGTCTCATCAAAGAACCTTTCACTCAAAAGAAATCTACATTAACCTGTTACTTGAAGTCACGCTGCTTTAGGTTAGAGAAGCCATTAGAAAGGTTCCTAGTAATGCTAGGACTCTCATAGATATTGGTCCTGGGGTAAATATATACAGTGCCCGCCAATGAAGTAGGCATGAGCAGGCCTGTGGCAATTATATTGATGCAAATTACCTAAAATAGTATTGATGTTCACCAGTGAAGTTGGCACTCTTTTGCAAGTTGTGGCAATTATATAATGTGTTGGTATACCACATGAGCTCACCTCAGTAGCAGTTTAGCTGTTGTAGTAGGTGGGAATGCTTTGTTATGCTCCTCTATCATGCCCTGGATTTTTGTTGTTTTTTTCCCTTTTTGTATCTCTACCACTTACTGTAGTTGGAAATACTAAAATAGCTTCTAAAGTTGCACTTTACAAAGGAAATAAACCACTTAAGGAAGTTTTTAACATTATTTGTGTGAGCTTAAGATCAGCACAATGATGGGTGAAGAAATTTAATGATAGTGGTGGTACCACTACACCGACCTGTGTGAAATGCCCTAGGAAGGCCAGAAAAACCTCTTCATATCCTCTGAATGTTCTTAAGCATCAAGTAGATGCAGATCCACACTTGAGTGCAAAAGAATTAAAAGAAAAAATCCCTAGACTGCTCAGTGATGTGTTGGTAAGAACATTGCAGTGCCTTTTACACAAGGACCTTAAGTACTGGAGCTGCAGGCTGTGTCTCAAACTGCTCGTATCCTGTAGGAACTAGAAGAAAAGAATTAATTTTTGCAAGAAGTATATAGTATGGTATATGGCTAAGTTCAAAAGTGTCTTGTGGAGTGATGAATCCACCTTTTCTGTGACAGGTGGCTGAGGCGGGCATGTGTACAGTTGACTAGGCCGTGATTCATTTGACCCCAAGTACATTGCAAACACTGTAAAGTTGCCTGGTTCACTTATGGTATGGGATTATTTCAGTTAGTATGGTGTTGGAGACATTGTAGTGTTGCCAAAAAAGAATTAAACTATGAACAGACATACTTAACTTGAGCTACTTTGTGACTATCTTCTGGTTGTTCAAAGTGCAAGGTCAAAGTGGTCATGCAGGATGGGGCTTCCTACCAAACTCCAGACTAGTCACTGATTGGTTTAAGGGCTGTGCAGGAAAGTTTTTCAGGGACTGGATTTCAATCCGATAGAAAAGTTGTGGGCACAGAGCGAAATTCCCTAACTGGAATACTTTGTTGCTTCCCAAGCCAGAGGTAGTCATTTGTGAAATTTAAGCAAAGATGGACCTTAAATGGCTTCAGAACCTTGTTGATTCAGTTCACTGTCATTTCAAGGAGTGAACAATGAGGAAAGGAAAACCAATAAAGTATTAAATAGTTTTCATTGTTTAATTTCAAGTGTATCTTTGATGGTTGTGCCACATCCCCCTCGCACTTACTTCATTAGCGGGCACTGTATATATATCTATCTATATCTTTGATACTGATTCCAATTGGAACTCCCTCAAAGGGGTGGCCACATCAGTATTGTCTCCATAACTAGTGAACTCCAGTGCTGCTTCTTAGGCTTTAGTGCCTCACCCTTAACAGGCCACTGGCAGAGGGCAACTCTAGTACAGTACTTGCTAAGGCTCCTACTTAATGTTCCTTCTGACTACTTCTGTCTAATGCTCATTCCAACTACTTCTACCTGAAATTTCTACTTAATGCTCCTGCCTAAATTTTTCTACCTACTGCTAGTATCTGCTGCTCCTACCATTTTGCCAAAAGACAGGGCTAGCTCACTACAGGAAAATCTAGAGTTATGAAGAATGAGCTGTGTGAGTTAAGTATTGTCAGGTGGTATGTATGACAAGGAGAGATTGTACATTTGCGGACAGAAAGCCAGTAGTCCACGTGTTAGTGAGACTCTAAGAAAAGACAGCTAACTGGGTTAGAAGAGTGCAACTTGACGACCACTGAAGAGCTGGCTCACTAAGCAGTTGTCACTAACCCTCCTGATACCCAGGCCTACTAGCTATATATATTTCCTGATAAACATAAGGAAAAATGAAACACGATAAGTCTCAAGTGCACATTTATGTAATTTAATCATTGGTGGACATAACTGGATGATACAAAAGATTCAGAACAGTCAGTGTATATAGAAAAGAGGCAGTACACAGGTGTTTATGGTTTGGTTTTTGGATATGGCACCATGCCTTTCATGAAATTTATTATGTGGTCAAGATGAAACCACAGAAAAATTTTGCTTATGTCAAAGCTATGCAGTTTAAATAGACCTTCATTAATATTCATGTTACAGTTCTTTGTGTATTTGATAAGGAAAGATTTATTGATGTCTCTCTTGATCAAAAAGTTGCAGGTTATAGCTGAATTAGCACTGTTCCAATCAGGACAATGGTCATAATTCCTTACATGATGAAACGAAGCATTTGAATCTGTCCTCTTCATATGCAATATTTATGTTGCTTAAGTCTAACAGGGTGATCCTTAACCAATTTGCCCTGCATAAAACATATTACAGCTTTTACAAGGTATTCTGTAAACAAAGCCTGCAGAATTTTCCAGCAAGTTTTTTATGAAGATACTCTTAATAGCATCATTTTTGCTGAAGGCTACATTGGCATTGAAAGCTCTGAGTAAGTTGGGAACAAAAATAAAGTTATCAATAAATGGAAAACTAAAAGATTTTTGGTATCAAGGGCAGGTGTAAGGTTAACTCTATAAATTGATTTCTTTACCAATTAAATGAATTATCAATGAAAGATCTGGGATCCTTTAAATTGGATCCAGCAGAATACAACTTCTCAAGCTTTTCATCAGTAAATCTTGGCCTGCATATGAATATAATGCTCTAAGGAACATTGACTGGAATGATGATTGTTTAATTCTATCATGTTGTGTTGTGTAATAATGAATATAAGAACAAACATTTTTTTTTTTTAATTAAAACTTTATATATATATATATATATATATATATATATATATATATATAATCCCTGGGGATAGGGGAGAGAGAATACCTC